>OW569403.1:107729078-108016736 GCA_937654795.1 Cistogaster globosa | reverse complement strand
ATTGTGAATATGTGATTTCTTTATTATTTTATTTGTCAATGCGTCCGGTAACCATATTTTCCAGCAATCTTCCTCGTTGTTTTCATCGTCTCTCTGGAACTTGATTTTTTTTAAAGACAGTAGAGTCTATTATTTTTATGTCCGGTAATCTATCCTTATTCTTTTTTACTGTCTCGATGAGTGATAGATAGTTTGGGCTTTTAAATTCTTCAGAATTGAGGTCAATTAAACTGTTACGTTTATTCGTAATTTCTTCTATATATAACCTTGACAACATATCTGGTACAAGATTTTTGTTTCCTTTTCGATGTTCAATTTCAAATTTAGAACCTTGCAGTTTCAAACTCCACCTTGCAAGTCTTCCATTTAGGTCCTGCTGTTTCATCAGCCATTTCAGGCTGGAATGGTCGGTGATTACTGTAAAATCCATTAATTCAATATATTGCCTAAATTTTTCAATGGCTAAGACTACTGCTAGACACTCTTTTTCTGTTGTTGAATAATTTTTTGAGCTGTGTTCAATTTTTTTGAAAAATAATCAATAGGGTGTTCGGCACCATTTTCATCTTTTTGAAATAAAACGGCTCCTATGCCAACGTTTGATGCATCACATTGAACATAAAAAGGTTTGCTGAAATCTGGACTGTAAAGAATTGGACTCGAAGTTAAACATTTTTTAGTCCTTCGAAAGCACATAAAGCTTCTGGCGTTAGAGTAAATTTAGTTGACTTTTTGAGTGTGTCAGTCAAGGGTGCGGTTTTTGTTGAAAAATCGTGTATAAATCTACGGTACCATCCAACTGTACCAAGAAATCTGCGAACATCTTTAGGGTTTTTAGGTGGACTCATGTTCAATATGGCATCGACTTTTCCTTTGTCGGGCTTTAATTTGCCTCAACCAACGATGTAACCGAGATATTTTAGCTCTTTATGACAAAATTTTGATTTCTCCATATTTATCGTTAATCCAGCTGAAGTTAGTTTGTGACCAACGATGTTCAGCATTTTCATATGACTTTCAAAATCTGGTGATACGACTAAAAGGTCATCTAAATATACGAAGATTCTATCCTTAAGTTCTGATGGTATGACTTTTTCCATTAATCTGCACATTCGCAGAGCAGCATTGCATAAGCCAAAAGGCATGACCTTGAATTGGTAATGAGGTCTTCCTGGCACGGTAAATGCTGTTTTGGCTCTGCTGCTTCATCCAAAGGGATCTGCCAAAACGCGTCTTTTAGATCGATGGCAGAAATAAAATGCGTATCTCCTAACCTGGCGAGCAGTCCGTCAATATTAGGAAGGGGGTATGCATCCTTTTTTGTTACTTTGTTGAGCTCTCGTGCGTCTAGACATAAGCGATTTTTGTTTGGTTTAATTACTAAAGTTGTCCTATTATTCCACTCAGCTTCTTTCGTTACTTCTATAACATCTAGTTTCAATATTCTATCAATTTCAGCGTATACAAGTTTTTGTACTGCTGGACTTACTGGGTAGTAACGCATCTTTTTAGGTTGTGCATCTCGGGTATCAATTTTGTGAACTTCTAAATTAGTTTTGCCAAGACCATATTTAGTATAACACTTAAATGACAGCTTAACTTTTTCTAAAATTTTTATTTGCTGCTTTGTTAGGTGATGTATTTTGTCATTATCTACAAGTTTATTTGAAATCTCATTCACTGAAGGGCTAGGTGAACAAATCCTAATACCCATTTGTTGCCAAAGATAATATCCTAAAATCAAATCTTGTTTTAAGTTGGGAATTAAGTAAAGAGTAATATTGGTTATTTTCGAACCAAGTTTTATGTTTACATTTACTTTGCCGATTATTCTTTGACAGGTACCATCGGCAGTTTTAATTGATGAACTAAAATCTAAAATTTTGCATTTCATTTTTCAACATTATTTAAACAGTCTTTGCCTAAAAAGCTTATCGAGGCTCCACTGTCCATGAGGCCTTTTAGTGGAACGCCATTAACGACTACTTCTATGTACGGTCTTATGTTCGTGTCAGATGATAATATTGCGGAAGCAATTTCCCTTCTTTCAAACTTTCTTTTGTTGTATCGGTTACGAGTTTTATATATTTTCTGGTTAACTTCTACGCTAAAATCTTTATAAATTCTCTCTCGCACTCTTTTATTGTTTTCTAGGCGCTCTTTATAGCTTAGTTTCGTAGGACTTAGTCTAGTACTGGTTACATTATTTTCCGTATCTTTTATTTCATTACGACTTGTCGGGGTGTTATCAGTTAATTTTACACATAATCTTCTTTTGTCCGATTCTTTTAAATTGTTATTTTTATTATTTATTTTTATGGTGTATACTGGTTTTGGTACGAACATGCCGTTCCAGTCCTCAACATGTTCGTTTATTTGTTTTCCGAGCATCTTGGACATTTAGGCGTGATGACATTTTCGAACCCACATTTGTATCAAAATAGATTTCGTTGTTCTGCGGTACATTCAACAAACGAGTGTCCAGGCACCTTACAATTCCAGCAAACCTGATGTTTGGCAGCATGTGTATTAATTTTAAAAGCTTCTATATCAATGTTATTTTCATGCTATTACTAAAGTCCAATTCGTTGACTTTACGTGGCATAAAGGATCGGTGGTGATTATTTCTTTTAGCCAGATTTCGTTCAGCTCTTTTGCATTCTTCCAATTAATGGTCGAAACTTACTATGTTGATTGGATAAATGAGCTGATATATACCATCTTTCAAGTTATCTTTTACAATTCTTACTAGTTCTTCTTCTCTTATAGAACGACTTAGTTGGTTTTTAAGAGCAATTATTTCACCAATAAATGTTTCAGATGATTCCGAGGTGTGTTATCTTCTTTCCATTATGCATCTCTAAATTTCCGAGTCGCTTTCAAAACGTCTAAACTTTCGAATCAAATTATATTTTAGCTGCGCCCAATTGCAAAAAGGATTTTCTCGTCGAAACGTCCAGAACCATTCATAAGCATAGCCAGCTAACAGATGATGGAATCCTTTCAATAGTGTCGTCATAGGACAATTGTAGTCTGTTTGTAGTGATTCTACTCTAAAAACAAACTGATTTTCGGCTTCCATCAAACTCTATTCCCCATTTTTCTAGTTCTAGTGGTGTACTCATTCTTTGCTGAGGGTAAATATTTGGTGCTGGAAAGATTTGTTGCTGTTGGTGGTGTCGAGAATGTAGCGGTCTCTGTGTAGCTTGGATTTCAGAAAATCTGTTGGCAGTGGACGATTAAGTGTATCATTATGTATTTCAAACGAAGAATGTCGTTCTTGTCTCATGATATCGTGAACAATTCGTGGTACAAGCTGCTGTAGCACATCGTCATTTGACCCAAAACTTCCGCTTGAGAAGCACCGACTGAAGCAGTTACATATTCTCTTATCGTCAAGCCATTATTGTTAATTACTGTAGCATCTCCGTCTTCTACATTTTGACTAAGACTTAAGCCAGCACCGTTTTGGTTTGCATTATATTCCTGCCTAACTTCTTGGGCAGTAGCGCTGCTATATTGTGGTGAAGTTGTTACGTTTTCAATACTAGGTGTTGTGCTTGTTGCAGTTGCAGTTGTGGTTGTTGTTGTTCTGCTTGTACTACTTTGGGAAGAACTTTCTCTATTACCAACGGTTTTTCTTTTGGCTTAAGAACTCTGCCTTGTTCCATATTTTCTTCTTTTTTTCGGCTTTAACCTTTGAATAGCAGTTCAAAACAAAAACAATATTTATTCAACAAAATGCTTGAGCCCACGAAATTATATCAAACAAAAGACTTAAGAAACAAGTGTAAACAATTCTGAAGAAACGATAAACTGTACAGTTGCGCGTAGAGATTTTGAGATAAAATTTTGATAATGTTACCTCAAAAAAAGTTTTAATGTACTGTTCAAGTGTCTGTATGAAGATTTGTTTCGGAAATTTTAGAGTAGTAAAATTCAATAGCTAAATTTTAGGACTGTTTAACAGGTTATTTATGTGTTGATTTAGTTAAAAATATATATTATTAATAAAACAGCATATACACAACAGTGATAAATTTCACAAAAATATATTACATAAATAATTATTAAACTATTTGTATAGAATATATATACATAAATATAAAAATATATATGAAATACGAAATCAAATTTAATAAATTTTTTTTTTAATTAGAATAATAATGAATAACTTTCTCAAATTTATATTTTTTTAAGGCTGATGTGAAACGATGACGATTGGTAATAAAAAACACAAAAACGCATGAAGATCAGCTTTAACAATGTTTTAAAGTATTTTTGTACATTTTTAAATATTATGTTAAATAAAACACAACTTAAATGTTTAAACTTTGTATTGTTAAAACTTTAAAGCTTTTATTAATATTTTACTAAGAAAACTTAATCAAATTTTTAGCATTTAGATGGTCTTTGGAATAATTTTATTTGATGTTATTTTAGCTGACGTAGATTTAGAAAAAGTTTGCATGTTAATACAAAAAAAGATAGGTTGAACTTATCAAATCTCGTCGTATTGCATCTGCTGAAGTCGCAAATAAACTCTAGACGTTTTAGTACACCGGTTTATGACATACTTCAGAAGAAAAGAAAAAAAATTGATTTGACTTGAAAAGTTCTTCAATATTTCAATTTTCATACGATAACCGCCGCTACACAGGCATGGTTATAAAATTTTAAACCTTCCGGGACTTGCGTTTACTGTAAAGAAATTTGAAGTATTGAAAAGTATGGCATTTTAATAAATGCTCAAACGTTGGTCGCCAAAATGTGACAGACCTTAATGACGTTTAGTGGAGATGGCACGCTGGTCGAAGCACGGCATTAGCTCGCCGGAAATGGGTAGGTTCTTTCCACTAGGTTCTGTCCACATTTAATCATTCGTGCCAGAATTTTATACTGAAAGTATTTTACATTTAAACTTTGACTGGTAATTCAGATAAGTAACGGACAGACGTACGACAGCAAAACAACAATCTATCAATGCTATTGATCTACACGTTTCATATGAGACTGGTTGTTGGTAGTCTCCTCAGGTTGCCCGACCCTAATATAGCATATTTCAGCTATCCTTGGCTCCTGGTCACCTGTAATGAAATTTCTAGGAACCCCTAAATAAAACTTACCAATTTACTTCGATTCACATAACAGCCTTGTAGATTCTACTCTTTCTTCATAATTAGAATGATAAAGAAAATAATATATTTAATTTACAATACAATTTAATTTGTTTTTATTCATTATATGCTTACTTATGTTATAAACCAATAACAATAGTGAATATAAATATAAAAAAACTTTACATATTAAATACAGGACAAGTATAATAATAACTTAACAAGATCATAACAAAAATCAATAGTTTCAAGAATTTGTTTAGTTCTTATAATATTTATATTACATTTAATTTGATTTTATGTATTTGTTAAGGAGTTATTAATTTAGGTATTAGTTTCATGATATTATTTTTTTTATTGTTTTATTTTTTTACACATATTTTTATATATAATTATATTTAGTTGTTTATTATATTATATTTATATTATATTATATTATATTATATTATATTATATTATATTATATTATATTATATTATATTATATTATATTATATTATATTATATTATATTATATTATATTATATTATATTATATTATATTATATTATATTATATTATATTATGTTATATTATATTATATTATATTATATTATATTATATTATATTATATTATATTATATTATATTATATTATATTATATTATATTATATTATATTATATTATATTATTTTATATTATACTCAATTTTATTAGTTTTTTTTAAATCTTTTTAGGGTTATTTATTTTATTTCTTTAAAAATAAAACCATATTTGATTTTAAAATCGTATGTAATGCAGTAATTAAATTTTTTTATATTTATATAGCTTTATTCTTCTGTTTAGTTATTAAAGACTTATAATCATTCTTTTATTTTTTTTAGCTTTTTTTATCTATTTAATTTGCATAAAAATTAAAATATTAAGTTTTCAATAATGTTAATTATTAATGTATAGCTACCCTGTGGAAAATGTTAATCATTATTTAATTTTTAAGCCATATTTAAATTTTATCAAGGATAAAGAAACATTGTTTTAAAATGTATGAGTCTACATAAAATGTTATATACAAGTTTATAAAATTATGATTAAATATTTGTTCTGAATTTTATAATTTAGGTTCAAATTATATACACATTTGCAAATTTACAATATCAATATATACATACATACATACAAATATTATTTTTTTTACATAAAAAAAATTATTTATTAATCTTTTAATTAATTAAAATAAAATATATTTTTATAAAAGTAATTTTTATTATTATTATTATAATTTTTTTTAGCCTTAATTTTATTTTTAATTAATATCTACATATATATATATATATATATATATATATATATATATATATATATATATATATATATATATCTATACAATAAAGATTTTCGCTTTTTTTTTGTTTTTAATTTCAACTTGAGATTAAAACGTGGTTATCCAAAAAAGTTGATTTATTACTTTACAGCTTAATATACCGTTATAACGAGAATTTACAAGTGAAAGTTACGCAAAGGTCAGAAGCTAACGGGTATTTGGTGACATATTATAAATGTGATTTATAATATAAAAAAATATTGTTTTTGGTTTTTCTCTGGGAACAGTTAATGTGACCGTATTATGGTGTCGTTCTTTGCCAATGCTTGTGTCCGCACTATCACGTTCTTTTTTTGCTTTATTTGTTTTAGCCGTAGATGGCTCTGATCCTTGCAGTAACCTACATACGATATTAAGTTGTTTCATTTATTTTAAAAGTTGAAAAGACTAATTGTTTATGCAATAATAAATAATATTGTTTGATTTTCAGAAAATAAATATTACAAAGCACAAATGTGCCTTTTATTTATAACTTCTCAAGAAGAAACTATACTGCATCTACACTTGTACTCCGAAAACCAAATTAAAATCATTTATTATTATGTTTTTTTGTGTACTTTTAAGTTAAAGTTAATTATAAGTATAATTTTTTGTATATTTCTATTTAGAACATTGCTGTTTTATCTTTGTTATTTTTTTGTTATTTTTAGAATATTTTTACTTAATTTAACTTATTTATTCTTTATTAATTAATATTATTAATTCTTTATTATTTAAAATTCACTTGTTTTTTAACACAACACTACAGCTTGGCTTCTAAACACGTTCTTACTTCAGCCTCGTTGATCTTTTCTTTTAATACCTTGGCACATTTTTCGTTCCAGGATACAGATCTCACGAACGAGCGCCCTCTAAGCTTCAATATTCTTAAAAATAAAAATTAAAATTAGCTAATATAATATAAAAATGAGACAAACAATTAATTAAAATAAAATAATTAAATAATCGAATAAATAAATAATCAAATAATTGATCAAATAAATAAATAAAATAAATAGACAATTAAATAAATAATCAAATAAATAAATAAACAAATAAATAAATATACAAATAAATAAATAATAAAATAAATAAATAAATAAGCAAGTAAATACATAATTAAATAAATTAATTAATTAATAATCAAAATATAAAATAATCAACAATATAACTAAATAAATAAAAAAAAAATATAAAATATTCACCAATATAATTAAATAAATACAATATTATATAAAAAAGGTTATAACAAATACAAATCTAAATAAAAAATCAATGATACGACACAATATGTAAGAAAAATTTCCTAAACAGTAGTGTAAAAATAAAACGTAAAGAAATAATATTTGAATAAACAAAAGCAAATAAATAATAAAGCATGCAAAAATAAAATAACTCAAAAAATAATCTTTCTAAAAATTTGGTTTCTGAAATGATGAACGGACGTGAAGTGATCCAGCTAAAACATTACTAATTCTTTGCGTGGCATAAAAACAAAACTATAACAAAATTTGTTGTTTCAGGACTGAACATATATAACGCTGATACAACACACTTCGCGATACACATGATCCGACAGGCTATCAGGCATTATATAACATTCAACACTGTCAATGATTTAAAAAAAAAATAACTCTAAAACGAAATAAAAAAAAAGAAACAAATACAATACATTTGGGGACGCATTGGAGTCACTCTCAAGCTACTGTAATTTGTTTCAGTTGTATAACTTCACCATACATCACATCCAGAAGTTCGATCCACGTACAACACTCCATTTCGTCTTAGAGCGGCTACATGAACCAACTCCTGCAATGGAACTTCAGGCTGCAATTGGGCTATAAAAAAAACTAAGTTGGCTATTACCACATGCTTCGCTATTTTTACATGCAATTATCACTGTAACTCAAGATAACTTTTAAGTTAGTTAATAATTATCTTGAGTTTCCACATTTGATTGAACGCCATTTATGTTACGGCCACAGGGACCAGTGAGGTTTCCGACTAGCGGGGATAAGTATTACCCAGACGCAAGTAGTGTGATGCATATGGGAGGTAGATAGGTTAATGCCCAAAAGGCCCGGCTAGAATATAGTATATTATGAGACAGTCTCAGGGCGTGAGTTTCCCCACGTTGGGCAAAGGAAATTGTTGCAGGCTCCAAATCCGCACACCGATTCGTACCACGTACACTCGTGCTATTCGGAGTTTTGTTGCGGGTAGGAAAAATTAATAGAACAAACTTCACTTGACAAGATTTTTTTCACTAAAATTTGTGTACATACATATATATGCCTGTATGTTTATTTTTGTTGCTCATGGTTATGTTTATTATGGTTTGTGGTCTAATTTATTTATAGGTATCTTTGAGCATAAATTTTACTCCCTGGATCAAATTGTGTGTTAAGGAACCCCTGATGTTTTTAATGCGTGCGCTCGACGATTTTTAGGTGGTTGTGAGTGCACCAGGTTTTCGTATACGTCTTTTTTGATAGAAATTGCTTATGTTGTTTGGTTTTGTTTTTAGCGGTGCTGTATTTATCGTTTTGGTTGTTCTCATTTAACAAATTTTTTTTTTTGGAACCTTAAAAGATAAGAATAGCTATAATTATACTTTATTTTATTTGCAAATTTTGCTCTACTTACCATGGATGTCGTGTTTTTGTGTCAGTTGTTAGTTTTGTTATAGACCTGCATATTTGTTTGTGTTTTTTTTATATACACCTGATACAGTTGCCAATACCATGTAGTAAGAGAAATATTTAAAAAGAGGCAATGCGGCAACGTAAGAAACACACGGTTGTATATTTCATTGAAGACGAAATAGAACGCCGTGAGAAAAATTGGTTAATTTGAAAATTTAAAAAAATATATAAAAAAATGAATGGACTTACATGCCTTGTTGTTGTTTAGAAGGGAAAGCTAAACGCATGTTAAGATGTTAGTAATGCGGGATGGTAGAGAGCTGGCAAGAGAAAAGAAAAATAATAAAAAAGGAAAAACAAACAAATAATCTCTAGTTAAAAAAAGAAAATGGTAAAGTTTGCCTAAAAAAAAAATAACGAATTAAAAGTGGATACTTGAAGATAAGAAGAAAGTTCTAGAACAATTAAGTAATAAAAAAGATGGCTGGTCAGGCGCGAATCGTAACCTGGAAAATCTGAGACATATTCACCACTCTGATTGGAAAATGTAGGCAGAAATAAAAAGCAATTTTGTAAACTTAAATTTAATAATAAAAAGTTCTTCGAAGCGATCGCATTTAATTAAATAAATAACCCAGGAAAAGCATATTTTAAGAAAAGGAAAAATTTAAGTGATTGTGGATTTATATAACAAGTAATTATATTAAAATAAAAAAAGAAAAGGAAGTTGTTAAAAAGTTATTTAATATTTAGTTTTGGTGATCCAAGTTCCTGCTTAAAGGCACAAAGATTAAATTCCGTCCTGGGGTATCAGGACGCAAAATTAAATATATAATATTTGAAAAAAAAGTAAGAAAAAATTTTTTTTTTAAATGGCGAAAAAAGGCAAATTTGGTAAGTAAAACATATTTTTTATTATTTGTGCAAAATTTATAGCTGGCTGTGGATTGTAGGTGTAGGAAAGTGGCGGATATTTTGGAGAAAACTGGTGGCTACAGGACCTAGATAACAAACTACATACGCCAAGAAAGGTCAAGACTTACTACACCATGTAACAGCCAGGTAAGGAATTTTTATTGTTCCTATTTTTGAAGTATAACTCGGGGGAATGGTACCTAAATAAATTGGAATTGGCCGAAAGCACAATAGAAATATTTTATATTGAAGAGCAGAAACATCAAGGTTTCGTTAGTGAAAATTTGTAGTAATGATTTAAGAAGTACATCTTATTAATCGTCAGAAATCATAATAAAAAAGGAAAAATTTTTAGTTAAATGTTTTTTTTTTAAAGAAAAAAGGAAGATTATTCGGAAAAAAGGAAGTTTTTTGTTTTTTCTCGTTAAGTAGTAAAAAATTTTTTTTATTTTTCTATATTTATTTATTTATGTATCTGTTTATATTTAGTATTAAGATTTTAGTTTGTTGATTTTGTACCGTCTAGTTAAAGTTATGGTTTATACAGTACCCTTAATATTAGCGCCTAAAATCAGCAACAGTTCTTTTAACGTATTTTATTTAGTCTAATGTAATCCGCAACAGAGCAATGTTAATGTTTTTAAATTCTAATTAGGAATTGAAAAGGGAACAGGAAGCAAAAAACTGCATTAACAAACTCGGTGTTTTATTATGAAAAGAATTTATTTTATTGTTATCGAAATACCTTAAAAGAAAAGATAATTTTATAGGGAAGATCCTCTAGCCTTATGGAGCTCTCTCAGGATAGGAGTGAAGATTTGCGTAATATTCTAAAAACAAACAAAAAAAAATTATTTAAGAATACCGATGATTATAAAAATAAAAAAAATAAACATATCAGTTTCTGCTTTTTTGTGCAGAGAACATTAAATAAGAGGCAGTTATATTTCGTGTTATTTTAACTTGATTGTATTTTATCTTTTATTTATTTGTATTTCTAGTTAGGGTTATATTTTTTTTATGAATTTATGTTTGTTTATATTATTGATATATATTATTGTAATAGGTTTTTTATCCTAGTTATATAAATAAATATGGATGTAAACAAGTAATATAGAAATTGAAATTGAAATTGTGATTGGCTTAATAAATAAAGAAATCGGCATGCGCAGGTAAGATAAGAAGACGGGTTAAGAGAGAGGTTATGGGATCACAAATGGCCAGGATTTCGAGGAATTATTTGTGATATGGTTGGGAGGGCAACCAGGGCATAACATCTGCCACTGTATGAATTGCTTGTGTGTACGTTTTTTTATTTTAGTTGTAGGTTTGTTTTGTTTTTCAGTTCATTATTATTTTTATGTGCGCCGTACCCAGTGAGGAGGGTTGGGACCCTCTGGGAAATGTTCACCGTTTAAGCGCGCTAGTCGGAAACCTCACTGGTCCCTGCGGCCGTAACATAAATGGCGCCCAAACGAATAAAACAATTTGGAAACTAAGAATGTCCATTAGTTTACCAAAGTGAGCGGAAGATCATGCAAGTCAGCAAAGCATGAAACAATAGATTAATAGATTTATTTTATAGCCCAACGAATTGATTGCTAACCTTGGATTTAAGGGATAGTTCTCCTTGTAGCTTATCATCAAAGGATAATTATAGATCTTTGTATGGTCGTACAGAAGGACTAGATGTTTTATTTTCAGGGGAAGCGATGCATTCGACTTATTCAGAATAGAAAGGTGACAGTAACTTAGAAACTTTATGTCAAAGTTGTTTAATTGTATTGTCATTTTTTTTTTTTTTTTGGTGTTATGTAGTATCTTAGTTTCAGTCGAATGATGTGAAGTTCAACAGGTCAAATTCTTTAATAACCGCCTGTGCACGAGCTTTGATATACCACAGGGTCCGATGTATTGAAGAATGTCCCAGACCAATCCTCTCATAATCTCAGAAGTGTAGTATTTAGTGCAAGATGAATGTATGAAAGATGAATGGATAAATTGCTTTAATCTTAGATTTTGTTGACTTACGTACCACTTGCAGTTATTATATTTAGTTTATTTTAGTAACCTCTCACAGAAACCAATCACCTCCATGCCAAACCTGAAAAAGAAATTAAACTTGAAATTAGATAAGATATCAGACAGATTTTATCATTTGCAGAAAAAATTTCTATTGTTTTGCATACGTATATATTTCATTGCATTTTTTTTTGCCTTTGCAGCTCATTACTAATAAATATTTTTATTTATTATTTTAATAAGTATTTATTTTAAGTTTGGTTCTATTATTTATTTATTTTTTTTTTTGCATTCATTAAACTTTAAAAATTAGCATTTGCATTAATTAATTTTTATATAATTATTATTATTATTATTATTATTATTATTATTATTATTATTATTATTTATGCTCCTGATTTTTTTCTTTTACTTTTTATTATATTTAATTATGTTATTATATTGATTGTTTTGAATTTTTTATCTTTTCGATTTTTTTATTAACACAGTTATTTATTATTGATATTTTTATTCTTAATAATTTATTTTAAAAATTTTTTTATTTGTTTGTTAAATTGTATTTTTTTATTTTAGTGTTATTTTTTCTTGTTGCTGTAATCATTCTTACTATTACTTATTCATTTTTTTGGTATTTTATACGCGTTATATTGTTCATCTTTTATTTTAGTTTTTTATATTTTTTATTTATACACAGTGCTATTTGTATTATACATTTGTAGATTATTTTTTTTATATGTTTTTGCGAAGAGAAAATTTTTACCTTTCTATATACATACATATATGAAAATTCATTTATTATAATTTTGTTTAAAAAAAAGCAAAAGAGATTGTCATAAAATTGATTTGTGCTGTTAGTTAGTTAGTCAGTTTTTTTTTTGTGTAGGTTATGTCTAAAAGTCCGCACGAAGATAAGTCGCGAAAAAGAGAAAGACAAATCCAGTTTGATTTGAATATGTCCACTTTTTCCTTTGGTAAATCTTATAAATCTAATACACCCAGTAGAAAAATCAACGCTAACAGAAATTTAGAAATGGACCAGCCCGCAGATAAAGCAAATCCGCAGATTCACGACAAATCGGACACAATTATTGTGTCGCGGAAAGGCCAATACGATAGGCCAGAATGACATAAGAGAGCAATCTACGAGCAGGACCCAAAACCCATCAATTGAACAATATTATCAAATGAACGAAATAAAAAGGCAAATGGCTGAGTTAACTGATGCAATGAGTAAAATGAGCCTGGTTTTACAACCCACGCAGCAAGAAAACAAAAAGCTACGAGAAGAAATCGTACCAAACTTCATGAAACGCAATAACTTTATGGAGCATCCTAGTGGGAGCTTCCCTAATAGTTGATCTCATTCATCTAGAGCTTCTTTGGAAAATATTGAAACCGATTATTCTAAAAACTACCACCGAATGCGGATAGATAAGTGGAGTTTAGAATTTGATGGCAACACAAATAAGATCGCAGTGGAAGATTTCATTTTTCGTGTCGAGAACCTTCAGCAAAAATATGGCATGTCATGGACAATTCCATCTGTTAGTAAAGGGAAATGCTGAGAAATGGTACCGGTTATTTGTCCAGACCAATTACATCACCGAATGGTCCACTTTAAAAGAGGCTCTTATAAAGCAATACCGGTTAACCAGATCCAGTTTCGAATTAATGAGCGACATGGTTGAGAGGAAACAGCAGCCCGGGGAAAGTTTAGACGCTTTTTTCTTTGCCATGAACCAGTTGAGATCTCATCTGAATATTTCAATACCGGAAAAAGAGATGATTAATATGATTAAGAAAAATTTAAAAGAAGAGATCAGAAGCAAAGTTTATGCCATTTCGGTAAATTCAGTAGAAGAGATTAGACAAGAGTATGTCGAAGCAGAAAAGGTATTCTGTCGAAAAGACCACAGAACTCAATCTCTCTCTGCTCCAGTAAGTCGTTATACGAGACAAGTAAACGAAATCTATGAAAAATCAGACATTGGAAACTCATCAGAGGCTTATGAAGATGTCGCAGAAATCGTTTCAAATATTAATGAAAAGCCAGCTATAAAAAATAATGTAATTTGCTGGAACTGTAGAGAGATAGTAGGTCAAAGAGCGTTGTTTTGTTACAGGTGTAGGAAGCCTGATGTAAAATCTCCAAATTGTGTAAACTGTAAAGAAAAAAATTTTCTCAGAAGCGGGGTTACAGCGGGGAACCATCGTTCAAGGGAAAACCCGCCGGCCATTCGGCCCTAAAGAAAAATAATAAAATTAATTTAGTAAAAGTAGTCAAAAATTTTAATGTATTCATTCCCCAAATGCGACATACTTATTCACTTGAAGAACGTCAGCTAAATTACGAAAAATTCCGGGAAATAATTTTTAATGAAAGGGTAAAAAAATTTTCAGAAAAAAATAAAATTCGTATGCAGTTAATTGATGCTATTAAAACAGTGGATTAAATTAAAATACGGAGTGAAATTATTACAGGTTTACTAGATACCGGAGCTTCAATAAGTATATTAGGAAGAAGTTGCAGAGAATTGTTGGAAAAATTAGGAATCGATTTTAAGCCCATACTTTCGTTAGTTTCTACAGCATCGGGAAGGAAACATAGATTGCTAGGTAGAGCTGATTTAGATATTGTATTTAAGGGTAGAAAGGAAAAAATTACATATTATTTGTGCCCAGACTTAGAGCAGGAAGCTTACTTAGGGGTTGATTTCTGGAAAGTTTTTCAACTAGCTCCAGAAGTTTTTAATGCCGAGGAATTAATGGTTGAGAATGTACAAAAGAAATTTAAAGGTAAGGATCATAAATCTAGTCCCCATATATTGGACAGGGAACAACAAACGAAATTAGAGAAAGTGATTGAGTTATTTCCATCTTTTGAAAACCAGGGGCTGGGATGTACATCCCTGGAAAAACATTGTATTAAATTAGTGGAAGGTGCGGTGTCTTTTAAGGACCGTCATTATCCTTTATCGCCGCCCGTACAAGACACAGTATAAAGAAATAGACACAATGCTGGAACTTAATATCATAGAGGAAAGTGAGAGCCCATGGTCCAATAGAACAACTGTAGTAAGAAAACCAGGTAAAAACAGTTTCTGCCTCGATGCTAGAAAATTGAAAAAAATCACAATCAAAAATGCATATCCCCTTCAGAACATTGAGGGCATTTTAAGTAGGATTGATGAGACTTATTACATAAGTAGCGTTGACCTTAAGTTTGCTTTCTGGCAAATAGAGTTAGAGGCAAAGAGTAGGCCCTATACAGCATTTACGGTAGCAGGTCGGCCACTCTACCAGTTTCAGGTAATGCCTTTCGGCCTTTGTAATGCGGCTCAACGACTATGCAGGCTTATGGACAAGGTTATTCCGCAAAAACTTAAGGCGAATGTATTCATATATCTGGACGATCTTCTGGTCATCTCGGAAAGCTTTGAAAAGCATATAAAAATCTTGGAGGAAGTAGCTTCCTGTTTAGCAAAAGGTAACCTTACAAGCGGTCTTAAAAAATCTCAGTTCTGTTTCCAAGAATTAAGATATCTGGGGTTCATAATTGGCGAAGGGATTCTTAAAACCGACCCTGAAAAATACGAGCAATTAAAGAAATTCGCGTACCAAGAAGTCCGCGTGAAGTACGCAGCTTTATTTTATTTATTTATTTTATACGCGTTATATTGTTCATCTTTTATTTTAGTTTTTTATATTTTTTATTTATACACAGTGCTATTTGTATTATACATTTGTAGATTTTTTTTTTTATATGTTTTTGCGAAGAGAAAATTTTTACCTTTCTATATACATACATATATGAAAATTCATTTATTATAATTTTGTTTAAAAAAAAGCAAAAGAGATTGTCATAAAATTGATTTGTGCTGTTAGTTAGTTAGTCAGTTTTTTTTTGTGTAGGTTATGTCTAAAAGTCCGCACGAAGATAAGTCGCGAAAAAGAGAAAGACAAATCCAGTTTGATTTGAATATGTCCACTTTTTCCTTTGGTAAATCTTATAAATCTAATACACCCAGTAGAAAAATCAACGCTAACAGAAATTTAGAAATGGACCAGCCCGCAGATAAAGCAAATCCGCAGATTCACGACAAATCGGACACAATTATTGTGTCGCGGAAAGGCCAATACGATAGGCCAGAATGACATAAGAGAGCAATCTACGAGCAGGACCCAAAACCCATCAATTGAACAATATTATCAAATGAACGAAATAAAAAGGCAAATGGCTGAGTTAACTGATGCAATGAGTAAAATGAGCCTGGTTTTACAACCCACGCAGCAAGAAAACAAAAAGCTACGAGAAGAAATCGTACCAAACTTCATGAAACGCAATAACTTTATGGAGCATCCTAGTGGGAGCTTCCCTAATAGTTGATCTCATTCATCTAGAGCTTCTTTGGAAAATATTGAAACCGATTATTCTAAAAACTACCACCGAATGCGGATAGATAAGTGGAGTTTAGAATTTGATGGCAACACAAATAAGATCGCAGTGGAAGATTTCATTTTTCGTGTCGAGAACCTTCAGCAAAAATATGGTAGTAGGATTGATGAGACTTATTACATAAGTAGCGTTGACCTTAAGTTTGCTTTCTGGCAAATAGAGTTAGAGGCAAAGAGTAGGCCCTATACAGCATTTACGGTAGCAGGTCGGCCACTCTACCAGTTTCAGGTAATGCCTTTCGGCCTTTGTAATGCGGCTCAACGACTATGCAGGCTTTTGGGCAAGGTTGTTCCGCAAAAACTTAAGGCGAATGTATTCATATATCTGGACGATCTTCTGGTCATCTCGGAAAGCTTTGAAAAGCATATAAAAATCTTGGAGGAAGTAGCTTCCTGTTTAGCAAAAGGTAACCTTACAAGCGGTCTTAAAAAATCTCAGTTCTGTTTCCAAGAATTAAGATATCTGGGGTTCATAATTGGCGAAGGGATTCTTAAAACCGACCCTGAAAAGATACGAGCAATTAAAGAAATTCGCGTACCAAGAAGTCCGCGTGAAGTACGCAGCTTTATGGGAACAGCGGGCTGGTACCGTCGATTTATTAGAGACTTTGCTGCCATATCCACGCCGTTGACAGATTGCCAAAAAAAAATCAAAGAAATTTCAATTAACCCCAGAAGCCATTGATGCATTTGATAATTTAAAGAAAGTTTTAACGTCGGCTCCAGTATTAAAGAACCCAGATTTTTCAAGAAAATTTTAGATCCAGTGTGACGCATGTGACTATGGGATCGGAGCAGTGCTGTGCCAGCTTGATGATCAGAATCAGGAACATCCTATAGCCAGAAACTTAATTCATGTCAGAAAAACTATAGTGTGACAGAGAAAGAGTGCTAAGCAGCTGTAATGGTGGTAAAAAAAATTAGACCATACGTAGAAACAATGCCCTTTACAATTGTTACAGACCACGCCAGCCTCAAATGGTTAATGTCATTAAAAGATCTTACGGGAAGATTGGCCCGATGGTCACTCCAATTACAGGCATTAGATTTCGACATAGAACATAGGAAAGGCTCTGACAATGTCGTAGCTGACACACTGTCTATGCTGCAGGAGGATATTAGCGTTGATGAGGTAAATCTAGAGGAATTCTTTGATTTTGAAACTACAGAATTCCAAAGTGAAGAATATCTTGAGCTTATACAGCACATCGAGGAAAATAAAGACAAATTACCCGACATTAGAGTTGAAGATGGAATAATTTTCAAAAGGGTAAACTTTGATAGAGGTGACGAGAATGAAAGTCAATAAAAAATGTGGATTCCATCCAACATCACACAGAAAGAGCGCATGAAAGCTTGACAGCAGCTCATGGCGGAGTTGCGAAAACGTTAGAGCGGTTAAAACGATTCTTTTATGGGCCAAAATTAACAACTCAAGTAAAAGCTTACATAAAAGACTGTCAAACGTGTAAAGAAATAAAGCCGGCTAACCAGAATCTAAGCCCAGAGATTGGGAACGAAGTTGTTACTGACCGACCGTTCCAAAAGCTGAATCTTGACTTTTTAGGAAAATACCCAAGATCGAAAAGTGGTAATTGCTATGTCTTTATAGTTCTCGATCATTTCTCGAAGTATACTTGTCTTAAGGCGATAAAAGAAGCAACCGCGGCAAATGTAGTAAACTTTTTAATTCATGAGATTTTTCACAAATTTGGTGTGCCGGAAATAATCCATACCGATAATGGGGCACAATTCATTTCTAAAAGTTTTCAAGATTTGATCACCACTTACAAAATACAACATATAAAAACGCGAGTTTATTAGCACAGTAGCAATGCATCCGAACGAGTCAATCAAAATATTTTATCGGCAATAAGAGCATATCTTAAAGATGATCATAGAGACTGGGACCTTTATCTCTCAGAAATTGAATGCGCCCTACGGAACTCGTTCCATAGTGCAATTGGGCTTACGCCATTCTTCGCTTTATTTGGCTATCACATGTATTTAAGCGGAGCCGATTATAAAATAGGTCGTAAGTTGCAATTAATAACTGAGCATCGAATTCTGGTGGAGCCCAATGAAAAATTGGAATTAATTAGAAATCAAGTAAAAGAAAATATGAACAGAGCGTATGAAAAAAGTGCCGGAAGGTATAATAAACAAGCCCGAAAGGTAAAATTTGTACCCGGACAAGAAGTCTATCGCCGTAATATGGTACAAAGTAATTTTGGAAAAAACATAAACTCAAAGTTTTGCCAAAATTTTTATAGTGTAGAGCAGCTCGACCTGTCGGAAATAACATGTACGAGCTTGAGACCTTAGATGGGAAAATAATAGGCATATATCACGTTAAAGATATTAAAGTATAAGTTGTTAGTCTAGCTGTTTGAACATTGAGTTAACTCAAAATTCAAAAGTGCAATATTAGGACGTAAGAAAATTATTTTTTTTAATTATACATAGACGTAGCAATTTTACTTTAAGATCTGTGATATTTTAGTACCTGATATAGTTAAGTTAGAAGTTAGTAAATATTAGAATTTACCTACCTTTTTCCCAGTGCAATATTAGTTCTAGTCAGAATCTGTGATTTATCTGCAATATTTTCTTTACTGTGTTGTCTTCTTTTTATTTCCTGCTGTGTTTTTTTTTTCTGGTTGAGTGTAGCATTGCTTTCGATTAACTTGGATTATATTCATATGATTGTCCAACGATGAAAGTGAATTGAAGGGTTGAAAAGAAAATAAAGACAAACACAAAGTAAACTCTTATAGTAAAGATAAATTATGCCTCAAAACTAATGTTTTTTTGCGGGCTTTCGATTAAATAATGTGCACTTTAAGTGTCAAATTGGTGATAAAGAATCAATTTTCAAGAATATTTAGTTAGATCTTTTTTAATGGGTAGCCACTGTGATTTTTCTTGCAGGAGAAAGTTAAGAAGTAGGCTGATGCTCTAGCGATGAGATTGAGGTTTCCGACTGTGGGGATAAGTATTACCCAGACGCGAGTAGTGAGATGCATATGGGAGGTAGAAATGTTAATGCCCACAAGGCCCGGCTAGAATATAGTAGAGTATAAGACAGTCTCAGGGCGTGAGTGTTCCTCACGTTGGGCAAAGGAAATTCGTACCACGTACACTCGTGCGATTCGGAGTTTTGTTGCGGGTAGGGAAAATTAATAGAACAAACTTCACTTGACAAGCCATAGATTTTTTTTTTCACTAAAACTTGTGTACATACATATATATATGTCTGTATGTTTATTTTTGTTGCTTATGGTTATGTTTATTATGGTTTGTGGTCTAATTTGTTTATATTATTTATAGGTATCTTTAAGCATAAATTTTACTCCCTGCATCAAATTGTGTTTTAAGGAACCCCTGATGTTTTTAACGCGTTCGCTCGACGATTTTTGTTGTGGTTGTGCGCCAGGTTTTCGTATACGCCTTGTTTGATAGAAATTGTTTATGTTGTTTGGTTTTGTTTTTAGCGGTGCTGCATTTATCGTTTTGGTTGTTCTCATTTGATTAATTTTTTTTTTTTTTTTTGGAACCTGAAAAGATAATAATACTTATAATTATACTTTATTTAATTTGCAAATTTTGCTCTACTTACCATGGATGTCGTGTTTTTGTGTCAGCTGTTAGTTTTGTTATAGGCCTGCATATGTGTTTGTGTTTTTTTTTTATATACACCTGATACAGTTGCCAATACCATGTAGTAAGAGAAATATTTAAAAAGAGGCAATGCGGCAACGTAAGAAACACACGGTTGTATATTTCATTGAAGACGAAATAGAACGCCGTGAGAAAAATTGGTTAATTTGAAAATTTAAAAAAATATATAAAAAAATGAATGGACTTACATGCCTTGTTGTTGTTTAGAAGGGAAAGCTAAACGCATGTTAAGATGTTAGTAATGCGGGATGGTAGAGAGCTGGCAAGAGAAAAGAAAAATAATAAAAAAGGAAAAACAAACAAATAATCTCTAGTTAAAAAAAGAAAATGGTAAAGTTTGCCTAAAAAAAAAATAACGAATTAAAAGTGGATACTTGAAGATAAGGAGAAAGTTCTAGAACAATTAAGTAATAAAAAAGATGGCTGGTCAGGCGCGAATCGTAACCTGGAAAATCTGAGACATATTCACCACTCTGATTGGAAAATGTAGGCAGAAATAAAAAGCAATTTTGTAAACTTAAATATAATAATAAAAAGTTCTTCGAAGCGATCGCATTTAATTAAATAAATAACCCAGGAAAAGCATATTTTAAGAAAAGGAAAAATTTAAGTGATTGTGGATTTATATAACAAGTAATTATATTAAAATAAAAAAAGAAAAGGAAGTTGTTAAAAAGTTATTTAATATTTAGTTTTGGTGATCCAAGTTCCTGCTTAAAGGCACAAAGATTAAATTCCGTCCTGGGGTATCAGGACGCAAAATTAAATATATAATATTTGAAAAAAAAGTAAGAAAAAAATTTTTTTTTAAATGGCGAAAAAAGGCAAATTTGGTAATTAAAACATATTTTTTATTATTTGTGCAAAATTTATAGCTGGCTGTGGATTGTAGGTGTAGGAAAGTGGCGGATATTTTGGAGAAAACTGGTGGCTATAGGACCTAGATAACAAACTACATACGCCAAGAAAGGTCAAGACTTACTACACCATGTAACAGCCAGGTAAGGAATTTTTATTGTTCCTATTTTTGAAGTATAACTCGGGGGAATGGTACCTAAATAAATTGGAATTGGCCGAAAGCACAATAGAAATATTTTATATTGAAGAGCAGAAACATCAAGGTTTCGTTAGTGAAAATTTGTAGTAATGATTTAAGAAGTACATCTTATTAATCGTCAGAAATCATAATAAAAAAGGAAAAATTTTTAGTTGAATGTTTTTTTTTAAAGAAAAAAGGAAGATTATTCGGAAAAAAGGAAGTTTTTTGTTTTTTCTCGTTAAGTAGTAAAAAATTTTTTTTATTTTTCTATATTTATTTATTTATGTATCTGTTTATATTTAGTATTAAGATTTTAGTTTGTTGATTTTGTACCGTCTAGTTAAAGTTATGGTTTATACAGTACCCTTAATATTAGCGCCTAAAATCACCAACAGTTCTTTTAACGTATTTTATTTAGTCTAATGTAATCCGCAACAGAGCAATGTTAATGTTTTTAAATTCTAATTAGGAATTGAAAAGGGAACAGGAAGCAAAAAACTGCATTAACAAACTCGGTGTTTTATTATGAAAAGAATTTATTTTATTGTTATCGAAATACCTTAAAAGAAAAGATAATTTTATAGGGAAGATCCTCTAGCCTTATGGAGCTCTCTCAGGATAGGAGTGAAGATTTGCGTAATATTCTAAAAACAAACAAAAAAAAATTATTTAAGAAAACCGATGATTATAAAAATAAAAAAAATAAACATATCAGTTTCTGCTTTTTTGTGCAGAGAACATTAAATAAGAGGCAGTTATATTTCGTGTTATTTTAACTTGATTGTATTTTATCTTTTATTTATTTGTATTTCTAGTTAGGGTTATATTTTTTTTATGAATTTATGTTTGTTTATATTATTGATATATATTATTGTAATAGGTTTTTTATCCTAGTTATATAAATAAATATGGATGTAAACAAGTAATATAGAAATTGAAATTGAAATTGTGATTGGCTTAATAAATAAAGAAATCGGCATGCAGGTAAGATAAGAAGACGGGTTAAGAGAGAGGTTATGGGATCACAAATGGCCAGGATTTCGAGGAATTATTTGTGATATGGTTGGGAGGGCAACCAGGGCATAACATCTGCCACTGTATGAATTGCTTGTGTGTACGTTTTTTTATTTTAGTTGTAGGTTTGTTTTGTTTTTCAGTTCATTATTATTTTTATGTGCGCCGTTCCCAGTGAGGAGGGTTGGGACCCTCTGGGAAATGTTCACCGTTTAAGCGCGCTAGTCGGAAACCTCACTGGTCCCTGCGGCCGTAACATAAATGGCGCCCAAACGAATAAAACAATTTGGAAACTAAGAATGTCCATTAGTTTACCAAAGCGAGCGGAAGATCATGCAAGTCAGCAAAGCATGAAACAATAGATTAATAGATTTATTTTATAGCCCAACGAATTGATTGCTAACCTTGGATTTAAGGGATAGTTCTCCTTGTAGCTTATCATCAAAGGATAATTATAGATCTTTGTATGGTCGTACAGAAAGACTAGATGTTTTATTTTCAGGGGAAGCGATGCATTCGACTTATTCAGAATAGAAAGGTGACAGTAACTTAGAAACTTTATGTCAAAGTTGCTTAATTGTATTGTATTTTTTTTTTTTTTTTTTGTGTTATGTAGTATCTTAGTTTCAGTCGAATGATGTGAAGTTCAACATGTCAAATTCTTTAATAACCGCCTGTGCACGAGCTTTGATATACCACAGGGTCCGATGTATTGAAGAATGTCCCAGACCAATCCTCTCATAATCTCAGAAGTGTAGTATTGAGTGCAAGATGAATGTATGAAAGATGAATGGATAAATTGCTTTAATCTTAGATTTTGTTGACTTACGTACCACTTGCAGTTATTATATTTAGTTTATTTTAGTAAACTCTCCCAGAAACCAATCACCTCCATGCCAAACCTGAAAAAGAAATTAAACTTGAAATTAGATAAGATATCAGACAGATTTTATCATTTGCAGAAAAAATTTCTATTGTTTTGCATACGTATTTATTTCATTGCATTTTTTTTTTTTTGCCTTTGCAGTTCATTACTAATAAATATTTTTATTTATTATTTTAATAGGTATTTATTTTAAGTTTGGTTCTATTATTTATTTATTTTTTTTTTGCATTCATTAAACTTTAAAAATTAGCATTTGCATTAATTAATTTTTATATAATTATTATTATTATTATTATTATTATTATTATTATTATTATTATTATTATTATTATTATTATTATTATTCTTATTATTATTATTATTATTATTATTATTATTATTATTATTATTATTATTATTATTATTATTATTATTATTATTATTATTATTATTATTATTTATGCTCCTGATTTTTTTCTTTTACTTTTTATTATATTTAATTATGTTAATATATTGATTGTTTTGAATTTTTTATCTTTTCGATTTTTTTTATTAACACAGTTATTTATTATTGCTATTTTTATTCTTAATAATTTATTTTAAAAATTTTTTTATTTGTTTGTTAAATTGTATTTTTTATTTTAGTGTTATTTTTTATTGTTGCTGTAATCATTCTTACTATTACTTATTCATTTTTTTGGTATTTTATACGCGTTATATTGTTCATCTTTTATTTTAGTTTTTTATATTTTTTATTTATACACAGTGCTATTTGTATTATACATTTGTAGATTATTTTTTTTATATGTTTTTGCGAAGAGAAAATTTTTACCTTTCTATATACATACATATATGAAAATTCATTTATTATAATTTTGTTTAAAAAAAAGCAAAAGAGATTGTCATAAAATTGATTTGTGCTGTTAGTTAGTTAGTCAGTTTTTTTTGTGTAGGTTATGTCTAAAAGTCCGCACGAAGATAAGTCGCGAAAAAGAGAAAGACAAATCCAGTTTGATTTGAATATGTCCACTCTTTTTCCTTTGGTAAATCTTATAAATCTAATACACCCAGTAGAAAAATCAACGCTAACAGAAATTTAGAAATGGACCAGCCCGCAGATAAAGCAAATCCGCAGATTCACGACAAATCGGACACAATTATTGTGTCGCGGAAAGGCCAATACGATAGGCCAGAATGACATAAGAGAGCAATCTACGAGCAGGACCCAAAACCCATCAATTGAACAATATTATCAAATGAACGAAATAAAAAGGCAAATGGCTGAGTTAACTGATGCAATGAGTAAAATGAGCCTGGTTTTACAACCCACGCAGCAAGAAAACAAAAAGCTACGAGAAGAAATCGTACCAAACTTCATGAAACAAAATAACTTTATGGAGCATCCTAGTGGGAGCTTCCCTAATAGTTGATCTCATTCATCTAGAGCTTCTTTGGAAAATATTGAAACCGATTATTCTAAAAACTACCACCGAATGCGGATAGATAAGTGGAGTTTAGAATTTGATGGCAACACAAATAAGATCGCAGTGGAAGATTTCATTTTTCGTGTCGAGAACCTTCAGCAAAAATATGGCATGTCATGGAATAAAGTTTTGGACAATTTCCATCTGTTAGTAAAGGGAAATGCTGAGAAATGGTACCGGTTATTTGTCCAGACCAATTACATCACCGAATGGTCCACTTTAAAAGAGGCTCTTATAAAGCAATACCGGTTAACCAGATCCAGTTTCGAATTAATGAGCGACATGGTTGAGAGGAAACAGCAGCCCGGGGAAAGTTTAGACGCTTTTTTCTTTGCCATGAACCAGTTGAGATCTCATCTGAATATTTCAATACCGGAAAAAGAGATGATTAATATGATTAAGAAAAATTTAAAAGAAGAGATCAGAAGCAAAGTTTATGCCATTTCGGTAAATTCAGTAGAAGAGATTAGACAAGAGTATGTCGAAGCAGAAAAGGTATTCTGTCGAAAAGACCACAGAACTCAATCTCTCTCTGCTCCAGTAAGTCGTTATACGAGACAAGTAAACGAAATCTATGAAAAATCAGACATTGGAAACTCATCAGAGGCTTATGAAGATGTCGCAGAAATCGTTTCAAATATTAATGAAAAGCCAGCTATAAAAAATAATGTAATTTGCTGGAACTGTAGAGAGATAGTAGGTCAAAGAGCGTTGTTTTGTTACAGGTGTAGGAAGCCTGATGTAAAATCTCCAAATTGTGTAAACTGTAAAGAAAAAAATTTTCTCAGAAGCGGGGTTACAGCGGGGAACCATCGTTCAAGGGAAAACCCGCCGGCCATTCGGCCCTAAAGAAAAATAATAAAATTAATTTAGTAAAAGTAGTCAAAAATTTTAATGTATTCATTCCCCAAATGCGACATACTTATTCACTTGAAGAACGTCAGCTAAATTACGAAAAATTCCGGGAAAGAATTTTTAATGAAAGGGTAAAAAAATTTTCAGAAAAAAATAAAATTCGTATGCAGTTAATTGATGCTATTAAAACAGTGGATTAAATTAAAATACGGAGTGAAATTATTACAGGTTTACTAGATACTGGAGCTTCAATAAGTATATTAGGAAGAAGTTGCAGAGAATTGTTGGAAAAATTAGGAATCGATTTTAAGCCCATACTTTCGTTAGTTTCTACAGCATCGGGAAGGAAACATAGATTGCTAGGTAGAGCTGATTTAGATATTGTATTTAAGGGTAGAAAGGAAAAAATTACATTTTATTTGTGCCCAGACTTAGAGCAGGAAGCTTACTTAGGGGTTGATTTCTAGAAAGTTTTTCAACTAGCTCCAGAAGTTTTTAATGCCGAGGAATTAATGGTTGAGAATGTACAAAAGAAATTTAAAGGTTAGGATAATAAATCTAGTCCCCATATATTGGACAGGGAACAACAAACGAAATTAGAGAAAGTGATTGAGTTATTTCCATCTTTTGAAAAGCAGGGGCTGGGATGTACATCCCTGGAAAAACATTGTATTAAATTAGTGGAAGGTGCGGTGTCTTTTAAGGACCGTCATTATCCTTTATCGCCGCCCGTACAAGACATAGTATAAAGAAATAGACACAATGCTAGAACTTAATATCATAGAGGAAAGTGAGAGCCCATGGTCCAATAGAACAACTGTAGTAAGAAAACCAGGTAAAAACAGTTTCTGCCTCGATGCTAGAAAATTGAAAAAAATCACAATCAAAAATGCATATCCCCTTCAGAACATTGAGGGCATTTTAAGTAGGATTGATGAGACTTATTACATAAGTAGCGTTGACCTTAAGTTTGCTTTCTGGCAAATAGAGTTAGAGGCAAAGAGTAGGCCCTATACAGCATTTACGGTAGCAGGTCGGCCACTCTACCAGTTTCAGGTAATGCCTTTCGGCCTTTGTAATGCGGCTCAACGACTATGCAGGCTTATGGACAAGGTTATTCCGCAAAAACTTAAGGCGAATGTATTCATATATCTGGACGATCTTCTGGTCATCTCGGAAAGCTTTGAAAAGCATATAAAAATCTTGGAGGAAGTAGCTTCCTGTTAAGCAAAAGGTAACCTTACAAGCGGTCTTAAAAAATCTCAGTTCTGTTTCCAAGAATTAAGATATCTGGGGTTCATAATTGGCGAAGGGATTCTTAAAACCGACCCTGAAAAGATACGAGCAATTAAAGAAATTCGCGTACCAAGAAGTCCGCGTGAAGTACGCAGCTTTATGGGAACAGCGGGCTGGTACCGTCGATTTATTAGAGACTTTGCTGCCATATCCACGCCGTTGACAGATTGCCAAAAAAAATCAAAGAAATTTCAATTAACCCCAGAAGCCATGGATGCATTTGATAATTTAAAGAAAGCTTTAACGTCGGCTCCAGTATTAAAGAACCCAGATTTTTCAAGAAAATTTTAGATCCAGTGTGACGCATGTGACTATGGGATCGGAGCAGTGCTGTGCCAGCTTGATGATCAGAATCAGGAACATCCTATAGCCAGAAACTTAATTCATGTCAGAAAAACTATAGTGTGACAGAGAAAGAGTGCTAAGCAGCTGTAATGGTGGTAAAAAAAATTAGACCATACGTAGAAACAATACCCTTTACAATTGTTACAGACCACGCCAGCCTCAAATGGTTAATGTCATTAAAAGATCTTACGGGAAGATTGGCCCGATGGTCACTCCAATTACAGGCATTAGATTTCGACATAGAACATAGGAAAGGCTCTGACAATGTCGTAGCTGACACACTGTCTATGCTGCAGGAGGATATTAGCGTTGATGAGGTAAATCTAGAGGAATTCTTTGATTTTGAAACTACAGAATTCCAAAGTGAAGAATATCTTGAGCTTATACAGCACATCGAGGAAAATAAAGACAAATTACCCGACATTAGAGTTGAAGATGGAATAATTTTCAAAAGGGTAAACTTTGATAGAGGTGACGAGAATGAAAGTCGATAAAAAATGTGGATTCCATCCAACATCACACAGAAAGAGCGCATGAAAGCTTGACAGCAGCTCATGGCGGAGTTGCGAAAACGTTAGAGCGGTTAAAACGATTCTTTTATGGGCCAAAATTAACAACTCAAGTAAAAGCTTACATAAAAGACTGCCAAACGTGTAAAGAAATAAAGCCGGCTAACCAAAATCTAAGCCCAGAGATTGGGAACGAAGTTGTTACTGACCGACCGTTCCAAAAGCTGTATCTTGACTTTTTAGGAAAATACACAAGATCGAAAAGTGGTAATTGCTATGTCTTTATAGTTCTCGATCATTTCTCGAAGTATACTTGTCTTAAGGCGATAAAAGAAGCAACCGCGGCAAATGTAGTAAACTTTTTAATTCATGAGATTTTTCACAAATTTGGTGTGCCGGAAATAATCCATACCGATAATGGGGCACAATTCATTTCTAAAAGTTTTCAAGATTTGATCACCACTTACAAAATACAACATATAAAAACGCGAGTTTATTAGCACAGTAGCAATGCATCCGAACGAGTCAATCAAAATATTTTATCGGCAATAAGAGCATATCTTAAAGATGATCATAGAGACTGGGACCTTTATCTCTCAGAAATTGAATGCGCCCTACGGAACTCGTTCCATAGTGCAATTGGGCTTACGCCATTCTTCGCTTTATTTGGCTATCACATGTATTTAAGCGGAGCCGATTATAAAATAGGTCGTAAGTTGCAATTAATAACTGAGCATCGAATTCTGGCGGAGAACAATAAAAAATTGGAATTAATTAGAAATCAAGTAAAAGAAAATATGAACAGAGCGTATGAAAAAAGTGCCGGAAGGTATAATAATCAAGCCCGAAAGGTAAAATTTGTACCCGGACAAGAAGTCTATCGCCGTAATATGGTACAAAGTAATTTTGGAAAAAACATAAACTCAAAGTTTTGCCAAAATTTTTATAGTGTAGAGCAGCTCGACCTGTCGGAAATAACATGTACGAGCTTGAGACCTTAGATGGGAAAATAATAGGCATATATCACGTTAAAGATATTAAAGTATAAGTTGTTAGTCTAGCTGTTTGAACATTGAGTTAACTCAAAATTCAAAAGTGCAATATTAGGACGTAAGAAAATTATTTTTTTTAATTATACATAGACGTAGCAATTTTACTTTAAGATCTGTGATATTTTAGTACCTGATATAGTTAAGCTAGAAGTTAGTAAATATTAGAATTTACCTACCTTTTTCCCAGTGCAATATTAGTTCTAGTCAGAATCTGTGATTTATCTGCAATATTTTCTTTACTGTGTTGTCTTCTTTTTATTTCCTGCTGTGTTTTTTTTTTCTGGTTGAGTGTAGCATTGCTTTCGATTAACTTGGATGATATTCATATGATTGTCCAACGATGAAAGTGAATTGAAGGGTTGGAAAGAAAATAAAGACAAACACAAAGTAAACTCTTATAGTAAAGATAAATTATGCCTCAAAACTAATGTTTTTTTGCGGGCTTTCGATTTAATAATGTGCACTTTAAGTGTCAAATTGGTGATAAAGAATCAATTTTCAAGAATATTTAGTTAGATCTTTTTTAATGGGTAGCCACTGTGATTTTTCTTGCAGGAGAAAGTTAAGAAGTAGGCTGATGCTCTAGCGATGAGATTGAGGTTTCCGACTGTGGGGATAAGTATTACCCAGACGCGAGTAGTGAGATGCATATGGGAGGTAGAAATGTTAATGCCCACAAGGCCCGGCTAGAATATAGTAGAGTATAAGACAGTCTCAGGGCGTGAGTGTTCCTCACGTTGGGCAAAGGAAATTCGTACCACGTACACTCGTGCGATTCGGAGTTTTGTTGCGGGTAGGGAAAATTAATAGAACAAACTTCACTTGACAAGCCATAGATTTTTTTTTCACTAAAATTTGTGTACATACATATATATGTCTGTATGTTTATTTTTGTTGCTTATGGTTATGTTTATTATGGTTTGTGGTCTAATTTGTTTATATTATTTATAGGTATCTTTAAGCATAAATTTTACTCCCTGCATGAAATTGTGTTTTAAGGAACCCCTGATGTTTTTAACGCGTTCGCTCGACGATTTTTGTTGTGGTTGTGCGCCAGGTTTTCGTATACGTCTTGTTTGATAGAAATTGTTTATGTTGTTTGGTTTTGTTTTTAGCGGTGCTGCATTTATCGTTTTGGTTGTTCTCATTTGATTAATTTTTTTTTTTTTTTTTTTGGAACCTGAAAAGATAATAATACTTATAATTATACTTTATTTAATTTGCAAATTTTGCTCTACTTACCATGGATGTCGTGTTTTTGTGTCAGCTGTTAGTTTTGTTATAGACCTGCATATTTGTTTGTGTTTTTTTTATATACACCTGATACAGTTGCCAATACCATGTATTAAGAGAAATATTTAAAAAGAGGCAATGCGGCAACGTAAGAAACACACGGTTGTATATTTCATTGAAGACGAAATAGAACGCCGTGAGAAAAATTGGTTAATTTGAAAATTTAAAAAAATATATAAAAAAATGAATGGACTTACATGCCTTGTTGTTGTTTAGAAGGGAAAGCTAAACGCATGTTAAGATGTTAGTAATGCGGGATGGTAGAGAGCTGGCAAGAGAAAAGAAAAATAATAAAAAAGGAAAAACAAACAAATAATCTCTAGTTAAAAAAAGAAAATGGTAAAGTTTGCCTAAAAAAAAAAAAATAACGAATTAAAAGTGGATACTTGAAGATAAGGAGAAAGTTCTAGAACAATTAAGTAATAAAAAAGATGGCTGGTCAGGCGCGAATCGTAACCTGGAAAATCTGAGACATATTCACCACTCTGATTGGAAAATGTAGGCAGAAATAAAAAGCAATTTTGTAAACTTAAATTTAATAATAAAAAGTTCTTCAAAGCGATCGCATTTAATTAAATAAATAACCCAGGAAAAGCATATTTTAAGAAAAGGAAAAATTTAAGTGATTGTGGATTTATATAACAAGTAATTATATTAAAATAAAAAAAGAAAAGGAAGTTGTTAAAAAGTTATTTAATATTTAGTTTTGGTGATCCAAGTTCCTGCTTAAAGGCACAAAGATTAAATTCCGTCCTGGGGTATCAGGACGCAAAATTAAATATATAATATTTTAAAAAAAAGTAAGAAAAAAATTTTTTTTTAAATGGCGAAAAAAGGCAAATTTGGTAATTAAAACATATTTTTTATTATTTGTGCAAAATTTATAGCTGGCTGTGGATTGTAGGTGTAGGAAAGTGGCGGATATTTTGGAGAAAACTGGTGGCTACAGGACCTAGATAACAAACTACATACGCCAAGAAAGGTCAAGACTTACTACACCATGTAACAGCCAGGTAAGGAATTTTTATTGTTCCTATTTTTGAAGTATAACTCGGGGGAATGGTACCTAAATAAATTGGAATTGGCCGAAAGCACAATAGAAATATTTTATATTGAAGAGCAGAAACATCAAGGTTTCGTTAGTGAAAATTTGTAGTAATGATTTAAGAAGTACATCTTATTAATCGTCAGAAATCATAATAAAAAAGGAAAAATTTTTAGTTGAATGTTTTTTTTTTAAAGAAAAAAAGAAGATTATTCGGAAAAAAGGAAGTTTTTTGTTTTTTCTCGTTAAGTAGTAAAAAATTTTTTTTATTTTTCTATATTTATTTATTTATGTATCTGTTTATATTTAGTATTAAGATTTTAGTTTGTTGATTTTGTACCGTCTAGTTAAAGTTATGGTTTATACAGTACCCTTAATATTAGCGCCTAAAATCAGCAACAGTTCTTTTAACGTATTTTATTTAGTCTAATGTAATCCGCAACAGAGCAATGTTAATGTTTTTAAATTCTAATTAGGAATTGAAAAGGGAACAGGAAGCAAAAAACTGCATTAACAAACTCGGTGTTTTATTATGAAAAGAATTTATTTTATTGTTATCGAAATACCTTAAAAGAAAAGATAATTTTATAGGGAAGATCCTCTAGCCTTATGGAGCTCTCTCAGGATAGGAGTGAAGATTTGCGTAATATTCTAAAAACAAACAAAAAAAATTATTTAAGAAAACCGATGATTATAAAAATAAAAAAAATAAACATATCAGTTTCTGCTTTTTTGTGCAGAGAACATTAAATAAGAGGCAGTTATATTTCGTGTTATTTTAACTTGATTGTATTTATCTTTTATTTATTTGTATTTCTAGTTAGGGTTATATTTTTTTTATGAATTTATGTTTGTTTATATTATTGATATATATTATTGTAATAGGTTTTTTATCCTAGTTATATAAATAAATATGGATGTAAACAAGTAATATAGAAATTGAAATTGTGATTGGCTTAATAAATAAAGAAATCGGCATGCAGGTAAGATAAGAAGACGGGTTAAGAGAGAGGTTATGGGATCACAAATGGCCAGGATTTCGAGGAATTATTTGTGATATGGTTGGGAGGGCAACCAGGGCATAACATCTGCCACTGTATGAATTGCTTGTGTGTACGTTTTTTTATTTTAGTTGTAGGTTTGTTTTGTTTTTCAGTTCATTATTCTTTTTATGTGCGGCGTACCCAGTAAGGGGGGTTGGGACCCTCTGGGAAATGTTCACCGTTTAAGCGCGCTAGTCGGAAACCTCACTGGTCCCTGCGGCCGTAACAGCAGTTGCTGTGCAATTTTCGGAACACTTTTTCTGTTTTCGAAATTTGCTAACCCGTTAAGCTACAAAATTTTTAAAAATTTTAAATTTAGGATTTTCATCTCTATAGTATAAGTAACAACATCTTCGCTTTTTAAAGATATCATTATTCTAAAAGTGTGTATTAAAATTTCATAACATTGAAGTCTTTACTTTAGCTGTGTATTTATATAAAGCATCTAAAAAATGGGTTAACATATTTTAGAATTTTAGTACCTCTAGAAAAATACATTCTTTTTTATACCAACGTTTAAGTGCTCCGTACCAAAATCGAATGAACAATTAAACTTTTGTTTAAAAAGTTCAGAGCCCTATAACTTTTTGTACTTCAGTTTAACTTTAATGTTGTCATGAAAAAAAGTTTTTGTAGTGTTTGCTCTTGATATATTTTTACATTCTTAAGAAATAGCACACTCAAAATAAACTTAAATAATATAAAAAGTTAATTAAAAATAAAACCATTATATAAACATTCAAAATTTTCTTGCTCAGTACAAAGCATTACGAAAAGGTCAAGTTTATAGTGAGATATAATCCTTTTACTGCCACATTTTTCATAAACCTGAAAGAAAGATATGAAAACCTTTTAAGAGATTACTAAAACCAACTTTATTAATTTACCTCAATGGATTTTAATAGCTCTTCAACATAAATTATCCGGGCTAAATAATTACGGTGTACTTCTCATTAGTGGGCTCCATTTCAATTGCAACGTACATTCAATTACAACGTACATAGATTAAATCTAAGTTTTTTTCTCAAAATTGATAAGCAAAGTTCAAAATATAGCTTATAAAAAGTTTTGTAATTGAATATGTTTTAAAAATCAAGCGAAATTTTCTTTATATTTTTTGTAAAAAAGTCACTGGTAACGCTGTTTGCTACAGACATCACACATAAACAAATGTTTAAATCAATTTTTTCATTTTTCCTTTAAGAATATGATAGAAACTTTGTTTTACGCAGTGAGGCATATTTCCATCATCACAAGTTATCATTTGATGGATCAAAAGGTGGTCACCCAGCAAGAAATGAGTGAGGGAAACTTATAATTCACAATTATCTACTAATCCAATTGCAATAATTTTATACTGAAACAGCGTTGCCGCTGTACGGCTTTTCTATTAATTTTAATTAATTTTTTTGTTTGTTAATTAAATCTAAGTTTTTACTCAAACTTGATTACCAAAGTTCAAAATATAGTTCATAAAAAGTTTTGTAATTAAATCTGTTTAAAAAATCAAGCAAAATTTTCATTATATTTTTGTAAAAAAAGTCACTGGTAACGCTGTTTGCTACAGACATCACATGTATACAAATGCTTACATCAAGTTTTTCATTTTCCCTTTAAGAATGTGGTAGAAACTTTGTTCTACGCAGTGATGGATATTTCCATCATGAACCAGCAAGAAATGAGTGAGGGAAACTAATACATTCACAATTATCTACTAACCCAATTGCAATAATTTTATACTGAAACAGCGTTGCCTTTCGTTTTAAATTTAAATGAATTTTTTTTACTAACTAAATCTAAGTTTTTACTTCTTTTTATTCAAACTTGATTAGCAAAGTTCAAAATATAGCTTTTAAAAAGTTTTGTGATTAAATCTGTTTCAAAAATCAGGCAAAACTTTCATTATGTTTTTTGTAAAAAAAAAGTCATTGGTAACGCTGTTTTCTACAGACATCACACGTATACAAATGCTTACATCAAGTTTTTCATTTTCCCTTTAAGAATGTGATAGAAACTTTATTCTACCCAGTGATGGATATTTCTATCATCAGTGATTGTCATTTGATGGATCAAATGATGGTCACTGTTCTTGTTGGGGAGTGATTGTCGTTTGATGGATCAAATGATGGTCACTGTTCTTGTAGGGCACTGTTCTTTCTATGTTAACGAAACAGTATACATTTAATGTCTTAAATGTCATAATTGACTCAAAAAATAAAAACAACAGATTTGCACACAATATTTTTACACTAAATTAAAAAACAAATTAACTTTTAAAAAACTTCTATTTATTTTGTGCTTTCTTCTGTTTATAAAACATTGACAAGTCGAAATATGTAATGTTTAAGCTTGCCAACCAACGTGTTTAAAATTTTTCATTAAACAAAGATGTATTTTTTCAACATTTAAATGTTTTAGTGACTTTGTAACAAAATACTAATTTTAATTAAGAATCATAATTTATTGCAAAACTATCGTCATGAAAATATTTATATATTATTATTTTATATATAAAATATTACATTGATATTCAAACATAAATTAATTATAACTTGTGTACTTTTTATTATAAACTTATTTAGCAACGCTTTTTTGTGTCCACTCGGGATCAAGGCAATTTTCTCGAAAACGGCTCGTCGGAATTGCAGCACGGTTGGTAACTTTTATTCATTAAAGCGTCTACTTAAATAGTGTATAGTCATTTGGGGCGAGAGTATTATAGTTTCAGTGGAAATCATTAGCAATGCTTTTTTGTGCCCACTCAGGATGAAGCCATTTTTCTTGAAAACGGCTCTGCGGAATTGTAGCACAGTAGGCAAATTTTATTCATTAAAGCGTCTACTTTAAAAGTGTATGGCCATTTGGGGCGAGAGTGTGATAGTTTCCATGGGAATCGTTAGCAATGCTTTTTTGTGCCCACTCAGGATGAAGCCACTTTTCTTGAAAACGGCTCGGCGGAATTGTTGCACGCTTAGCAAATTTTGTTTGTCTAGGTGTCCACTTTAATAGTGTATGGTCATTTGGGGCGAGAGTATTATACTTTTCATTAAAAAATCATATTTTTTTTGTGATCGGTAAAAACGCATTTTTATAATTAATACACAAATGTTTTGTTTATTTATTTATAATTTACAAAAATGTTGCTTCTTCTAGATTCCAAAGTTTATGCTAGTTTAATTTTAAATTGAAAATTACCAATTCCGGGGAATTTTTACTTCCCGGTTTTTGAATTCTCAAAATCAGCGCAATTTTTTCGAAGTTATCTTGGCGCACGTATTTTAATTTAAAAAAAAATTCCTTCTTCTAGTTTCCAAAGTTTATGCTAATTTAATTTTAAATTGAAAATTACCAATCCCGGGGAAAGTCTGAAAGCTGGTTTATTGACTGAGTGGACAAAAATAACAGAATGCGATACAAAAATTATTGTTAAAAGCATGCGAAGACGCCTAGAAGCTATCATTACCGCAAAAAGAGGGCCAAAAAATATGGAATTTAAAAAAATTCTGGGTATTTGGTAAATTAGTTGATCTCATTCTTAGTACGTTAATACTTTTGACGTAGATTTATGAATTCTTATATTGTATGTAATCGTTTTGTTTTAGTAATTAAGGTCGTTCATAAAAGTTAAGTTAGTTCATAAAAGGGTAGTGATCAAAATGAAATTGCCCACATTGTTTTATTTATATTCTTTAAAATGATTTTTCGGTGGTTTTGCAATAAATTTTTTGTGTACTTAAACTTTGTTGATTAAATGTAGTTACATACACCACTCGTCTCTTTCCTAATGTATGTATTGATTTTGTTAACAGACAGTGTTACAATTAGACACGTAAGTAGTATTTAAAAAAATACCTTTAATTGAAAAATTCAATAAATATCACGACATTCTTAAGAAAGGAACGTTTATTACTATTATATCCCTTTTTGTCTACACAACACACATCTGCTAAAGATCTTTCTCTTATTGTAACATCTTTAAATTTTGTCTGCTATTCTAGTATTAAGTTTGACGTCTTAATTTTATTATCTGGCCATGGCACCACACAGTAATTGTATTTTATACCCTTAACCACAAACTTAGATATAATAGGGTATATCTAAGTTTGTCATTCCGTTTGTAATTTCTACAATATCTATTTCGGATTCCATAAGGTATATTTATTCTGAGTCCTTATGCAGAGTGACGTCGTTTGAGCGATGTCAGTCTGTCCTCTGAGTTAATATAGAAATCAAATTTGACAAGGCACTAGATGAGCTAGAGAAAATTAAAATACTTCAATCGATCAAACATAGTTTCGAAAATTTTGCTATTGAAAATCAGCAAGATCATTTCATGTCATTCGAGGCAACACCACGCCTGCCTCTTAATTTTCCATACCATTTGAAACAGTGAAAAAACTGCACTAAAAATCATGTACATATATGGAGCAATAGAGAATTAAAAAATAAGAAAAAAAAACCTCAAGTGAAAAAATTTGCCGTCGCCCATATCTTCCAAATTTTGGGCTAATGAAATTTGATTGAAAAAGTTCGAAAAAGTTCATTAAAGCGTCTACTTAAATAGTGTATAGTCATTTGGGGCGAGAGTATTATAGTTTCAATGGAAATCATTAGCAATGCTTTTTTGTGCCCACTCAGGATGAAGCCATTTTTCTTGAAAACGGCTCTGCGGAATTGTAGCACAGTAGGCAAATTTTATTCATTAAAGCGTCTACTTTAAAAGTGTATGGCCATTTGGGGCGAGAGTGTGATAGTTTCCATGGGAATCGTTAGCAATGCTTTTTTGTGCCCACTCAGGATGAAGCCACTTTTCTTGAAAACGGCTCGGCGGAATTGTTGCACGGTTAGCAAATTTTGTTTGTCTAGGTGTCTACTTTAATAGTGTATGGTCATTTGGGGCGAGAGTATTATACTTTTCATTAAAAAAATCATATTTTTTTTGTGATCGGTAAAAACGCATTTTTATAATTAATACACAAATGTTTTGTTTATTTATTTATAATTTACAAAAATGTTCCTTCTTCTAGATTCCAAAGTTTATGCTAGTTTAATTTTAAATTGAAAATTACCAATTCCGGGGAATTTTTACTTCCCGGTTTTTGAATTCTCAAAATCAGCGCAATTTTTTCGAAGTTATCTTGGCGCACGTATTTTAATTTAAAAAAAAATTCCTTCTTCTAGTTTCCAAAGTTTATGCTAATTTAATTTTAAATTGAAAATTACCAATCCCGGGGAAAGTCTGAAAGCTGGTTTATTGAATGAGTGGACAAAAATAACAGAATGCGATACAAAAATTATTGTTAAAAGCATGCGAAGACGCCTAGAAGCTATCATTACCGCAAAAAGAGGGCCAAAAAATATGGAATTTAAAAAAATTTTGGGTATTTGATAAATTAGTTGATCTCATTCTTAGTACGTTAATATTTTTGACGTAGATTTATGAATTCTTATATTGTATGTAATCGTTTTGTTTTAGTAATTAAGGTCGTTCATAAAAGTTAAGTTAGTTCATAAAAGGGTAGTGATCAAAATGAAATTGCCCACATTGTTTTATTTATATTCTTTAAAATGATTTTTCGGTGGTTTTGCAATAAATTTTTTGTGTACTTAAACTTTGTTGATTAAATGTAGTTACATACACCACTCGTCTCTTTCCTAATGTATGTATTGATTTTGTTAACAGACAGTGTTACAATTAGACACGTAAGTAGTATTTAAAAAAATACCTTTAATTGAAAAATTCAATAAATATCACGACATTCTTAAGAAAGAAACGTTTATTACTATTATATCCCTTTTTGTCTACACAACACACATCTGCTAAAGATCTTTCTCTTATTGTAACATCTTTAAATTTTGTCTGCTATTCTAGTATTAAGTTTGACGTCTTAATTTTATTATCTGGCCATGGCACCACACAGTAATTGTATTTTATACCCTTAACCACAAACTTAGATATAATAGGGTATATCTAAGTTTGTCATTCCGTTTGTAATTTCTACAATATCTATTTCGGATTCCATAAGGTATATTTATTCTGAGTCCTTATGCAGAGTGACGTCGTTTGAGCGATGTCAGTCTGTCCTCTGAGTTAATATAGGAATCAAATTTGACAAGGCACTAGATGAGCTAGAGAAAATTAAAATACTTCAATCGATCAAACATAGTTTCGAAAATTTTGCTATTGAAAATCAGCAAGATCATTTCATGTCATTCGAGGCAACACCACGCCTGCCTCTTAATTTTCCATACCATTTGAAACAGTGAAAAAACTGCACTAAAAATCATGTACATATATGGAGCAATAGAGAATTAAAAAATAAGAAAAAAAAAACCTCAAGTGAAAAAATTTGCCGTCGCCCATATCTTCCAAATTTTGGGCTAATGAAATTTGATTGAAAAAGTTCGATTGTCGATTCATTTAAAAGCTTTTAAGGATATCTTTTAAGAAATACTAAAATTTCTTAAAATGCCTAACCCATTAAGAGCCGTTGATATTTTTATGTAAAATTATATACAGTACTACGATCTTTATTTTTAATATGAGCTACTGCATAGCTACATATGTATATGGTGAATGGTATATAAGATTCAGCTTACCCGAATATAACACTCTTACTTGTTCTCTTTTTACTTCTCAATTTTTAATTTCATAAAACTACGGCACAGTGCACTCGAACTTATGATCTCTTGTTTTACAGCAGGCAAGGGGTATAATGCCAATCTAACCGGACATTAGGCCAAAAATTTAATTTAAGAAATGTAAAATTTAAGAACGCAGCTCGACAGACTACGAAAGTCTACATCGTATAGTGAATTTTTAAGACTTTTGCTCTTAATTTGACGTATTGGGACTAGAGATGAGCGTATTGAGAATGTGATCTAATCACAGTGATTATAAAATCACTGGTCACTACAGTGACTGTGTTCTATATTTGCACACATACAAACTTAAATTACACTTAACTGTTTGGAGAAAAATATTAGTACATTTGTCTCTTTCATTCTTTCATATGTCAAAGCGGCTTCATTGCTGTGTAGCTTTTTCTTGCTTCTTCAATATTTTTTACTTTTTAATCCGAACCTATATTCAGTGTTTCCGAAGTTTATATTGATGGCAAAAATTAATTACAGCTGTCTTGAATGTAGAAATCAAATTACCTATTGCATAATGGTTACTGTTTGCATAATATATTATTTAATATATTTTCTATATAATTTTTATATAAACATGCATTATATAAGCATGTGTGACTATTAAAAAGAACGGTGATTTGAAAATCACGTTCACCGGTAACAATGTTCCTTAAAAATCACGAGATCGCTCATCCCTACTTGGGACACTGTTAAAGTCAGAGAGGTTGAGTAAATTGCATACGTATTTGCGAGGTTTGAAATATATACTTTTGTGGCTAAACGAAAAAAGGTTTCTTAGATTTTTGCGATTTGTAGTAAATTTTACCTTTTTTCTCATCTTGCAAAAGTATTGGTTTTTAATAATTGCTTATCGTCACCTTAAAGAACTAACAAGCTATCTGCAAAAATTTTAAAATTGAGTTTTTTACAGATTATTATTCCCTATTCATAATGCATATGTGTGCCAAATTTTTAACATCTAATATTACAAATGACCAAGTTATTACCAAATAACCTTCAGCAAGTGTCAAAAAAAAAAAAAAGACGAATGAAAGAAAAATCGTATGAACGAAAAGGGATATCAACGTTTTTTCAAAAAGCAAAATCACTTACAGAAAGCATTCAGAAATGAAACCAGGGTGCACGTCAAAATGTTGTGGAGCTTGGAAACCCTAAAGTAAATCTGATTCGTGTTTTGGTATATGATCCAACAGGATGTATGTATTACAAAACCAATATTTAAGATGATTATCATCTTTGGTAGACATTTTGAAATTCATCAGTCTAAATTATTGCACACCGAAAGAGTAAAAATCTCCAAAAAGAAATGGCAACATCTAGAAGACTTAAAAACTTTGCTTCCAGCAGACAACATACCTTTAGAGTAATTTTCTGTATTATTTTTAATTTATAATTCATTGGATAATAAATTAATATCATAATGAATAAATATGAATTTCTATATAAAAACACTCTTTTAAAAATCTTCATCCATAGAATTCAAATTCCAAAAAAATTAAATACGCCAATTGTTCAGGCATAGTGTCGAAAGAGGCGCACTTGGAAATCAGCAATATCGTTCCATGTCCTTCAACCCAGCGAGAAAAACAGCATGCCTACCTCTCACTTTTTCACATCATTTAGAACAATGAAGTAACTCCAATCAAAATATAAATATATGGGCCATAAGATTTAAAAAATAAGAAAAAACCTCAAGTGAACAAACTGGCGCTCGGCCACATTTTCCGAGTTACGGGCACCTGATATTTAAAAATATTTTAAAATCTTTAAGAAAATATTAAAATCTTTTAAAAAAGCTTAACCCATTAAGAGCCGATGGCATTTTTATGTAAAATTATATGTATGCAGTACTTAAAAATATTTTTTCATATCTTTTAAATCTGTCACTCCAATATTTGCTTTTTTGATTGAAGTCACTTCACTAAACTATATTTATATATGTAGATGGTAAAGGAAACATAAGATTCGGCGTTGTCTAATATAGCACTCTTAATTGTTGAAGTTAAAGTTTACTTTGTATGAATTACTCATTAGTTAAAAAGTGCAATAAATTACACTGCAAAATGTGAGGATTAAGGTTAATGATTTACTTAGTTTCAACTATTTACAAGAAAACAATTATAGTTTTAGAAGGCTCTTTTGTTGTTTATTGTTATCATAAATTAATTCATTTTCGTTTGGGTTTTTTCTTGCCCAGAGCATTCTGCTTTGTTTGTGAAATATTTTTTAATGAAAAATTTTTATTACGAGTACATCTACGTTCATATTACAAATAAAATTTTGCTTTCTTTATTTATTATATGTATATCAATGTTTTTTTGACCTTTACAATAAAATTTCTTTTCTAATTTTTTAAACACTAGGACAGTTTTTTAAAATAAAAATATTTATTATTTTTTATTTTTTAATGATTTGCCACACCGTTGGGTGCGATCTTCAGGAAACAAATTTATTAAAATCAATTTTTTTCAAATACAAATTATAAACAATAGATCTGTTTCTTTACTCTACTTTGGGATCCTGTGAGGTCCCAATTTGCACGAAAATCGTTCCTGTACCTAAAAATTGGGCAAATGAGAGCGGTTTTAAGAGAATAAAGTTCTTTTTCTTGCACGAGTCAGCCCAAACTTTTTCTTCGTGCAAGTTATTTATATTTGTGAAACAGCTATAAAACATAAATAAAATAAAAACAAATGTAAAAAGTCATTAGCAATATTTAAAAGAGGGTAAAATAGTTATTCTAACAAAAAAGGCAATTTGTAAATGTAAATGAAGACGACTTAAAAAACATTGTTACAGATTTGGTAGAGAGTTCAAGTGATTCTAGTTATTGTGACGAATCCCACGTATGCTTCTTTTCGAGCCGATAAACGCAACATATTTGCAACGACTGATCCTCTTTGGTTTTTTTTTAATAATTTTTTGAAAGTCAAAACACTTTGACTTTTTATTTTGTGTTTTAAATTTTGTGTTCCCGTTCTTTTAGCTATATTGTCTCCTTATGAGAGAAAATTATACTTGCTCTTATTTTCACGAACTTTATCCAAGAAGGAAAGTAACAGACCTAATATTTATATTCTAAAAAACTGGCATAGCGCTTAAAAAATAAGAAAATAAAATTTATTTATTATAGTTTTTACGCATCTTACGCCAGGTTTTCGTATACGTCTTGTTTGATAGAAATTGTTTATGTTGTTTTGTTTTGTTTTTAGCGGTGCTGTATTTATCGTTTTGGTTGTTCTCATTTGATTATTTTTTTTTTTTTTTGGAACCTGAAAAGATAATAATACTTATAATTATACTTTATTTAATTTGCAAATTTTGCTCTACTTACCATGGATGTCGTGTTTTTGTGTCAGCTGTTAGTTTTGTTATAGACCTGCATATTTGTTTGTGTTTTTTTTATATACACCTGATACAGTTGCCAATACCATGTAGTAAGAGAAATATTTAAAAAGAGGCAATGCGGCAACGTAAGAAACACACGGTTGTATATTTCATTGAAGACGAAATAGAACGCCGTGAGAAAAATTGGTTAATTTGAAAATTTAAAAAAATATATAAAAAAATGAATGGACTTACATGCCTTGTTGTTGTTTAGAGAGCTGGCAAGAGAAAAGAAAACAATGCGAGCATAAAAAATCTGAGACATATTCACCACTCTGATTGGAAAATGTAGGCAGAAATAAAAAGCAATTTTGTAAACTTAAATTTAATAATAAAAAGTTCTTCGAAGCGATCGCATTTAATTAAATAAATAACCCAGGAAAAGCATATTTTAAGAAAAGGAAAAATTTAAGTGATTGTGGATTTATATAACAAGTAATTATATTAAAATAATAAAAGAAAAGGAAGTTGTTAAAAAGTTATTTAATATTTAGTTTTGGTGATCCAAGTTCCTGCTTAAAGGCACAAAGATTAAATTCCGTCCTGGGGTATCAGGACGCAAAATTAAATATATAATATTTGAAAAAAAAAAGTAAGAAAAAAATTTTTTTTTAAATGGCGAAAAAAGGCAAATTTGGTAATTAAAACATATTTTTTATTATTTGTGCAAAATTTATAGCTGGCTGTGGATTGTAGGTGTAGGAAAGTGGCGGATATTTTGGAGAAAACTGGTGGCTACAGGACCTAGATAACAAACTACATACGCCAAGAAAGGTCAAGACTTACTACACCATGTTACAGCCAGGTAAGGAATTTTTATTGTTCCTATTTTTGAAGTATAACTCGGGGGAATGGTACCTAAATAAATTGGAATTGGCCGAAAGCACAATAGAAATATTTTATATTGAAGAGCAGAAACATTAAGGTTTCGTTATTGAAAATTTGTAGTAATGATTTAAGAAGTACATCTTATTAATCGTCAGAAATCATAATAAAAAAGGAACAATTTTTAGTTGAATGTTTTTTTTTTAAAGAAAAAAGGAAGATTATTCGGAAAAAAGGATGTTTTTTGTTTTTTCTCGTTAAGTAGTAAAAAATTTTTTTTATTTTTCTATATTTATTTATTTATGTATCTGTTTATATTTATTATTAAGATTTTAGTTTGTTGATTTTGTACCGTCTAGTTAAAGTATACAGTACCCTTAATATTAGCGCCTAAAATCAGCAACAGTTCTTTTAACGTATTTTATTTAGTCTAATGTAATCCGCAACAGAGAATTGCTTGTGTGTACGTTTTTTTATTTTAGTTGTAGGTTTGTTTTGTTTTTCATTTCATTATTATTTTTATGTGCGGCGTACCCAGTAAGGGGGGTTGGGACCCTCTGGGAAATGTTTACCGTTTAAGCGCGCTAGTCGGAAACCTCACTGGTCCCTGCGGCCGTAACAGCAGTTGCTGTGAAATTTTCGGAACACTTTTTCTGTTTTCAAAATTTGCTAACCCGTTAAGCTAAAAAATTATTAAAAATTTTAAATTTAGGATTTTCATCTCTATAGTATAAGTAACAACATCTTCGCTTTTTAAAGATATCATTATTCTAAAAGTGTGTATTAAAATTTCATAACATTGAAGTCTTTACTTTAGCTGTGTATTTATATAAAGCATCTAAAAAATGTCAGCTTTCAATGGGTTAACATATTTTAGAATTTTAGTACCTCTAGAAAAATACATTCTTTTTTATACCAACGTTTAAGTGCTCCGTACCAAAATCGAGTGAACAATTAAACTTTTGTTTAAAAAGTTCAGAGCCCTATAACTTTTTGTACTTCTGTTTAACTTTAATGTTGTCATGAAAAAAAGTTTTTGTAGTGTTTGCTCTTGATATATTTTTACATTCTTAAGAAATAGCACACTCAAAATAAACTTAAATAATATAAAAAGTTAATTAAAAATAAAACCATTATATAAACATTCAAAATTTTCTTGCTCAGTACAAAGCATTACGAAAAGGTCAAGTTTATAGTGAGATATAATCCTTACTGCCACATTTTTCATAAACCTGAAAGAAAGATATGAAAACCTTTCAAGAGATTACTAAAACCAACTTTATTAATTTACCTCAATGGATTTTAATAGCTCTTCAACATAAATTATTCGGGCTAAATAATTACGGTGTACTTCTCATTAGTGGGCTCCATTTCAATTGCAACGTACATTCAATTACAACGTACATAGATTAAATCTAAGTTTTTTTCTCAAAATTGATAAGCAAAGTTCAAAATATAGCTTATAAAAAGTTTTGTAATTGAATATGTTTTAAAAATCAAGCGAAATTTTCTTTATATTTTTTGTAAAAAAGTCACTGGTAACGCTGTTTGCTACAGACATCACACATAAACAAATCAATTTTTTCATTTTTCCTTTAAGAATATGATAGAAACTTTGTTTTACGCAGTGAGGCATATTTCCATCATCACAAGTTATCATTTGAGGGATCAAAAGGTGGTCACCCAGCAAGAAATGAGTGAGGGAAACTTATAATTCACAATTATCTACTAATCCAATTGCAATAATTTTATACTGAAACAGCGTTGCCGCTGTACGGCTTTTCTATTAAATTTAAATGAATTTTTTTGTTTGTTAATTAAATCTAAGTTTTTACTCAAACTTGATTACCAAAGTTCAAAATATAGCTCATAAAAAGTTTTGTAATTAAATCTGTTTAAAAAATCAAGCAAAATTTTCATTATATTTTTGTAAAAAAAGTCACTGGTAACGCTGTTTGCTACAGACATCACATGTATACAAATGCTTACATCAAGTTTTTCATTTTCCCTTTAAGAATGTGGTAGAAACTTTGTTCTACGCAGTGATGGATATTTCCATCATGAACCAGCAAGAAATGAGTGAGGGAAACTAATACATTCACAATTATCTACTAACCCAATTGCAATAATTTTATACTGAAACAGCGTTGCCCTTGTACGGCCTTTCGTTTTAAATTTAAATGAATTTTTTTTACTAACTAAATCTAAGTTTTTACTTCTTTTTATTCAAACTTGATTAGCAAAGTTCAAAATATAGCTTTTAAAAAGTTTTGTGATTAAATCTGTTTCAAAAATCAGGCAAAACTTTCATTATGTTTTTTGTAAAAAAAGTCACTGGTAACGCTGTTTTCTACAGACATCACACGTATACAAATGCTTACATCAAGTTTTTCATTTTCCCTTTAAGAATGTGATAGAAACTTTATTCTACCCAGTGATGGATATTTCTATCATCAGTGATTGTCATTTGATGGATCAAATGATGGTCACTGTTCTTGTTGGGGAGTGATTGTCGTTTGATGGATCAAATGATGGTCACTGTTCTTGTAGGGCACTGTTCTTTCTATGTTAACGAAACAGTATAAATTTAATGTCTTAAATGTCATAATTGACTCAAAAAATAAAAACAACAGATTTGCACACAATATTTTTATACTAAATTAAAAAACAAATTAACTTTTAAAAAACTTCTATTTATTTTGTGCTTTCTTCTGTTTATAAAGCATTGACAAGTCGAAATATGTAATGTTTAAGCCAAGGTACATTTATTTTACTAGGTAGTGTCGTCCGCCCAGCTGGTTTGTAGTTGGACATGTCAAAAGTTGTTTATATTTTTCTACTTTTATTTACGAATTTCAAAAAACACTAACAACAAGCATATGTAGAACAAAGAGAGCGTTTGTTTTTAGACCAAAGCAACAATAAAATGCCATGTTGTTTTTACAAATGTTGTATTTGTTGTAGAGCCGCTTTTACCTAGTAAAATAAATGTACCTTGGTTTAAGCTTGCCAACCAACGTGTTTAAAATTTTTCATTAAACAAAGATGTATTTTTTCAACATTAAAATGTTTTAGTGACTTTGTAACAAAAATACTAATTTTAATTAAGAATCATAATTTATTGCAAAATTATCGTCATGAAAATATTTATATATTATTATTTTATATATAAAATATTACATTGATATTCAAACATAAATTAATTATAACTTGTGTACTTTTTATTATAAACTTATTTAGCAACGCTTTTTTGTGTCCACTCGGGATCAAGGCAATTTTCTCGAAAACGGCTCGTCGGAATTGCAGCACGGTTGGTAACTTTTATTCATTAAAGCGTCTACTTAAATAGTGTATAGTCATTTGGGGCGAGAGTATTATAGTATCATTAGCAATGCTTTTTTGTGCCCACTCAGGATGAAGCCATTTTTCTTGAAAACGGCTCTGCGGAATTGTAGCACAGTAGGCAAATTTTATTCATTAAAGCGTCTACTTTAAAAGTGTATGGCCATTTGGGGCGAGAGTATGATAGTTTCCATGGGAATCGTTAGCAATGCATTTTTGTGCCCACTCAGGATGAAGCCACTTTTCTTGAAAACGGCTCGGCGGAATTGTTGCACGGTTAGCAAATTTTGTTTGTCTAGGTGTCTACTTTAATAGTGTATGGTCATTTGGGGCGAGAGTATTATACTTTTCATTAAAAAAATCATATTTTTTTTGTGATCGGTAAAAACGCATTTTTATAATTAATACACAAATGTTTTGTTTATTTATTTATAATTTACAAAAATGTTCCTTCTTCTAGATTCCAAAGTTTATGCTAGTTTAATTTTAAATTGAAAATTACCAATTCCGGGGAATATTTACTTCGCGGTTTTTGAATTCTCAAAATCAACGCAATTTTTTCGAAGTTATCTTGGCGCACGTATTTCCTTCTTCTAGTTTCCAAAGTTTATGCTAATTTAATTTTAAATTGAAAATTACCAATCCCGGGAAAGTCTGAAAGCTGGTTTATTGACTGAGTGGACAAAAATAACAGAATGCGATACAAAAATTATTGTTAAAAGCATGCGAAGACGCCTAGAAGCTATCATTACCGCAAAAAGAGGGCCAAAAAATATGGAATTTAAAACAATTTTGGGTATTTGGTAAATTAGTTGATCTCATTCTTAGTACGTTAATATTTTTGACGTAGATTTATGAATTCTTATATTGTATGTAATCGTTTTGTTTTAGTAGTTAAGGTCGTTCATAAAAGTTAAGTTAGTTCATAAAAGGGTAGTGATCAAAATGAAATTGCCAACATTGTTTTATTTTTATTCTTTAAAATGATTTTTCGGTGGTTTTGCAATAAATTTTTTGTGTACTTAAACTTTGTTGATTAAATGTAGTTACATACACCACTCGTCTCTTTCCTAATGTATGTATTGATTTTGTTAACAGACAGTGTTACAATTAGACACGTAAGTAGTATTTAAAAAAATACCTTTAATTGAAAAATTCAATAAATATCACGACATTCTTAAGAAAGGAACGTTTATTACTATTATATCCCTTTTTGTCTACACAACACACATCTGCTAAAGATCTTTCTCTTATTGTAACATCTTTAAATTTTGTCTGCTATTCTAGTATTAAGTTTGACGTCTTAATTTTATTATCTGGCCATGGCACCACACAGTAATTGTATTTTATACCCTTAACCACAAACTTAGATATAATAGGGTATATCTAAATTTGTCATTCCGTTTGTAATTTCTACAATATCTATTTCGGATTCCATAAGGTATATTTATTCTGAGTCCTTATGCAGAGTGACGTCGTTTGAGCGATGTCAGTCTGTCCTCTGAGTTAATATAGAAATCAAATTTGACAAGGCACTAGATGAGCTAGAGAAAATTAAAATACTTCAATCGATCAAACATAGTTTCGAAAATTTTGCTATTGAAAATCAGCAAGATCATTTCATGTCATTCAAGGCAACACCACGCCTGCCTCTTAATTTTCCATACCATTTGAAACAGTGAAAAAACTGCACTAAAAATCATGTACATATATGGAGCAATAGAGAATTAAAAAATAAGAAAAAAAAAACCTCAAGTGAAAAAATTTGCCGTCGCCCATATCTTCCAAATTTTGGGCTAATGAAATTTGATTGAAAAAGTTCGATTGTCGATTCATTTAAAAGCTTTTAAGGATATCTTTTAAGAAATACTAAAATTTCTTAAAATGTCTAACCCATTAAGAGCCGTTGATATTTTTATGTAAAATTATATACAGTACTACGATCTTTATTTTTAATATGAGCTACTGCATAGCTACATATGTATATGGTGAATGGTATATAAGATTCAGCTTAGCCGAATATAACACTCTTACTTGTTCTCTTTTTACTTCTCAATTTTTAATTTCATAAAACTACGGCACAGTGCATTTGAACTTATGATCTCTTGTTTTACAGCAGGCAAGGAGTATAATACCAATCTAACCGGACATTAGGCCAAAAATTTAATTTAAGAAATGTAAAATTTAAGAACGCAGCTCGACAGACTACGAAAGTCTACATCGTATAGTGAATTTTTAAGACTTTTGCTCTTAATTTGACGTATTGGGACTAGAGATGAGCGTATTGAGAATGTGATCTAATCACTGTGATTATAAAATCACTGGTCACTACAGTGACTGTGTTCTATATTTGCACACATACAAACTTAAATTACACTTAACTGTTTGGAGAAAAATATTAGTACATTTGTCTCTTTCATTCTTTCATATGTCAAAGCGGCTTCATTGCTGTGTAGCTTTTTCTTGCTTCTTCAATATTTTTTACTTTTTAATCCGAACCTATATTCAGTGTTTCCGAAGTTTATATTGATGGCAAAAATTAATTACAGCTGTCTTGAATGTAGAAATCAAATTACCTATTGCATAATGGTTACTGTTTGCATAATATATTATTTAATATATGTTCTATATAATTTTTATATAAACATGCATTATATAAGCATGTGTGACTATTAAAAGAACGGTGATTTGAAAATCACGTTCACCGGTAACAATGTTCCTTAAAAATCACGGGATCGCTCATCCCTACTTGGGACACTGTTAAAGTCAGAGAGGTTGAGTAAATTGCATACGTATTTGCGAGGTTTGAAATATATACTTTTGTGGCTAAACGAAAAAAGGTTTCTTAGATTTTTGCGATTTGTAGTAAATTTTACCTTTTTTCTCATCTTGCAAAAGTATTGGTTTTTAATAATTGCTTATCGTCACCTTAAAGAACTAACAAGCTATCTGCAAAAATTTTAAAATTGAGTTTTTTACAGATTATTACTCCCTATTCATAATGCATATGTGTGCCAAATTTTTAACATCTAATATTACAAATGACCAAGTTATTACCAAATAACCTTCAGCAAGTGTCAAAAAAAAAAAGACGAATGAAAGAAAAATCGTATGAACGAAAAGGGATATCAACGTTTTTTCAAAAGGCAAAATCACTTACAGAAAGCCTTCAGAAATGAAACCAGGGTGCACGTCAAAATGTTGTGGAGCTTGGAAACCCTAAAGTAAATCTGATTCGTGTTTTGGCATATGATCCAACAGGATGTATGTATTACAAAACCAATTTTTAAGATGATTATCATCTTTGGCAGACATTTTGAAATTCATCAGTCTAAATTATTGCACACCGAAAGAGTAAAAATCTCCAAAAAGAAATGGCAACATCTACAAGACTTAAAAACTTTGCTTCCAGCAGACAACATACCTTTAGAGTAATTTTCTGTATTATTTTTAATTTATAATTCATTGGATAATAAATTAATATCATAATGAATAAATATGAATTTGTATATAAAAACACTTTTTTAAAAATCTTCATCCATAGAATTCAAATTCCAAAAAAATTAAATACGCCAATTGTTCAGGCATAGTGTCGAAAGAGGCGCACTTGGAAATCAGCAATATCGTTCCATGTCCTTCAACGCAGCGAGAAAAACAGCATGCCTACCTCTCACTTTTTCACATCATTTAGAACAATGAAGTAACTCCAATCAAAATATAAATATATGGGCCATAAGATTTAAAAAATAAGAAAAAACCTCAAGTGAACAAACTGGCGCTCGGCCACATTTTCCGAGTTACGGGCACCTGATATTTAAAAATATTTTAAAATCTTTAAGGAAATATTAAAATCTTTTAAAAAAGCTTAACCCATTAAGAGCCGATGGCATTTTTATGTAAAATTATATGTATGCAGTACTTAAAAATATTTTTTCATATCTTTTAAATCCGTCACTCCAATATTTGCTTTTTTGATTGAAGTCACTTCACTAAACTATATTTATATATGTAGATGGTAAAGGAAACATAAGATCCGGCGTAGTCTAATATAGCACTCTTAATTGTTAAAGTAAAAGTTTACTTTGTATGAATTACTCATTAGTTAAAAAGTGCAATAAATAACACTGCAAAAAGTGAGGATTAGGGGTTATGATATACTTAGTTTCAAATATTTACAAGAAAACAATTATATTTTGAGAAGGCTCTTTTGTTGTTTATTGTTATCATAAATTAATTCATTTTCGTTTGGGTTTTTTCTTGCCCAGAGCATTCTGCTTTGTTTGTGAAATATTTTTTAATGAAAAATTTTTATTACGAGTACATCTACGTTCATATTACAAATAAAATTTTGCTTTCTTTATTTATTATATGTATATCAATGTTTTTTTGACCTTTACAATTAATTTTCTTTTCTAATTTTTTAAACACTAGGACAGTTTTTTAAAATATAAATATTATTTATTATTTTTTACTTTTTTAATGATTTGCCACACCGTTGGGTGCGATCTTCAGGAAACAAATTTATTAAAATCAAATTTTTTCAAATACAAATTATAAACAATAGATCTGTTTCTTTACTCTACTTTACTCTACTTTGAGAGCGGTTTTAAGAGAATAAAGTTCTTCTTCTTGCACGAGTCAGCCCAAACTTTTTCTTCGTGCAAGTTATTTATATTTGTGAAACAGCTATAAAACATAAATAAAATAAAAACAAATGTAAAAAGTCATTAGCAATATTTAAAAGAGGGTAAAATAGTTATTCTAACAAAAAAGGCAATTTGTAAATGTAAATGAAGACGACTTAAAAAACATTGTTACAGATTTGGTACAGAGTTCAAGTGATTCTAGTTATTGTGACGAATCCCACGTATGCTTCTTTTCGAGCCGATAAACGCAACATATTTGCAACGACTGATCCTCTTTGGTTTTTTTTTAATAATTTTTTGAAAGTCAAAACACTTTGACTTTTTATTTTGTGTTCCCGTTCTTTTAGCTATATTGTCTCCTTATGAGAGAAAATTATACTTGCTCTTATTTTCACGAACTTTATCCAAGAAGGAAAGTAACAGACCTAATATTTATATTCTAAAAAACTGGCATAGCGCTTAAAAAATAAGAAAATAAAATTTATTTATTATAGTTTTTACGCATCTTGTTTATAATTTTGATATATACTTATATTAGGCGGTTTATTTCAAAATAATTCGGTTTCGTTGTTAATAAATTACTTATTTCATTTGTTTCTTAATTTTGTTAAGGAAAGTTCTCAAAAATAAAATCTAGTTTTTTCGAATTTCGTATGAAAAATACGCTTTTTATTTTATGAAATATAAAAGTAAAAGTATAAAAAAGCGAAATTTTTACAAAAACATAACAAAAATTGAAAACAAAAGCAAACACTACTTCTTTTTTTATGTCAAGAAACTCTTTATACAATTGTTGACATTGTTCACATATGGCACTAGGCCAGCTCCATATCTGGCTATCAAGAAGAAGAAAATAAGCCAAGACAATAAAATCCAATTTCCGCCAAGTTTATAGCACAGAATTTTTACGTCGATGATGGAGCCGATAGTTTGAACGCAACCTTAGAAACTATTATGCATGAACAATGAGCAAGAATTGAATGTTAAGTGCTTTATTAAGGCAATTAACAATTTCAAGAAAGAGAAGAAAGATATAAAGTTCTAAATAGTTATCGCAAAAAATACAATTTTTTTAGTATTTCAGTTTTCTTTTCAACGACAAGAGGTAATGTTATATGTACGTAACATATGCAAGTTTGAACATGAAAATTATAAAACGTATGATTTTGATATACAAATGAAATTACATATGGATAATAATTTTAAATTATACAAGTTATATTTTTTATTATATAACGTGTTTTTATGTCATTATTTATATTAATGTTCTTTTCGAAAATAAAACAACTTCCTTTAGGTCAACTAAACGAATAAATTCTTTATTACAATAAAATTTAAAGTTTTTATTATAAAGAAGCTATTGTAATTATTGTTTGTTGCGTACGTTTTACAAGCCCTTTGTAAAACCGGTTTTGTTACTGCTATTATAATATTGTTTATTTTACAGCATGTCTAAAGTGAATATAATAATCAATGAGTTTTATTAAAAACGAAGCAAATTGTTATTGGTGTAACTGTGACTGCAAAATATTACTACACTACGGTTCATGTAAATTTAGGATTTTATTATTTAAGAATCTTTAATTTTTAATACCTTTAGTTTTAGTTTATAATAGTGGTTCATGTAATTAAAATTCAGAGTATTTACATTTTTACACTTGACTATCAGTAAGTTTTATAAGGGTTTAATCATACTCAACTATGCTGGTTTCAATACTATATTTTTATAATAATTTGTAGCAGTTAACAATTCTTATACTCTTTACACTTTAGTTTTAATTCTTTATTTGTTTTTACACTTTGTTTTAATTAAAATAATTAAATTTAAGTTTTTCAAAGAACTATTATCACACGTGAATAAATTTATTATTCTTTATTATTTGTGTTTCATATTGTCAACTTACTATGTAAGCTTATTTAAGTTTTATATTTCGACTTACTTTTAATTTTACATAAGATAATTAATACAATTCAATTATTGTTCCGATCAATGATATATTCTACAACTCGAGTAAACTTCAAGTGTTTAAGCAATTCAAAAACCAAGCGCTTCTTTTCTCTTCTTTCTTTTCTGCTAAAAAAAAACCGTGTGTTGGACGTTAAAAACGTAATGCTACAATAACGGTTCCCAGAAACATCGGTTTGCCTGTCATACCTTAACTACTTCCCCCTTTAAAATTCAGACGTCGTCGTTTGATGTATTTAATTAAAACTATTCATATAGTTTTTATGAAATGGTAAAGCGCTGGATTTTCTATTACAAATTATTTGTAAGTTGTTATTAAACAATAATATATATATATATATTTCGTACTGAGTTTATAATAAAATTTTTATATTATTTATTATTACATTTTCATTATTTTTCTTGTTATTATTATATTAAATAAAAAAAAACCCGTAAGTAATTCCTGAGGAGACTTTAAAATAAAAAACAAGTATTTACACGCAAAAATAGAACACTTAACAATGCTTTCCATTGTCGCAAATTGTATTGGCCAATCATGATCAGAGCCAAAACATTCCATGAAGGTGCTAACTTCTTATGTTGTCCTTATGAACTATTCTTCCGTCGATTCTAATGGTAGTTCCTAAGTCCTCCTAAACTACTTTCTCAACAAAAACAAGGTCAAACTTATTCCCTAAACGCCTATTTTTTCCGCCAATTTGTATTAAATTGTTGAGAAAATGTAAATAAAATAAAATGTCATTAACTCCTGAAAAGTAAAGAGACAGAACCATACAAAATAAAAATTTTCTGTCTTGTAAAAACGAAGGGGTTAACTAAGTGATGCCACCTATCCTTCCGTGCCTAATCTAGTCAGTTATCTATGGTCTAAACACACCTTTATCTGAGGGGCTAAGCCTACACCACAGATAAATAACCAGATAACTCACTAGTGACGTTTAAAAAAGTGTGTTATCATATTTTCTTCCAGCTTTCGTTTAAGTGAATAAAAAAATATTCAAAAACGCTGAAAGCAATGAGTTGGAAGAAACCGCTACACATACCTATTACAAACATATGTTTTTATTTCATCAACCAAAAAATGTATAACAAAATTGGGGTTAAAATATAGTTTTTTAAGAAAAATTAAAAAAAGTATAAATACAGTACTTTTCGTTTATAGTCCATTCCGCTTAAAGGCCAAAAACTGATGTAAGCCAAAACAGTCCTATTCACTTGCAGGTTTTTTCGAATTTCATACAAATTATTTGTTCTTAAGTCCACTTCGCCTATAGTCCATTTTCGTTTAAAGGCCAAATTTTCTCTTTTTTTCATACAAAGCTAATATTGTATAGAAAAAAAACTTTCATATAGTCCACCCTGTTTCTTTAATACTTTTTTTAAACAAACTGACAACTTTTTTTATTTAGATTTCTGGCAACTTTTACAAATTTCAAAAATTTTTTAAATAAACTTTTATTTTATTTAAAAAAAGTGATTTTATTGAAGAAATTGCATACTTTGTATATAGTCCAAAATTTGTATTATATCTGGATTCAGTTATGGTCCATTAAGTGGCTTAAAAAGAAATTCGGTTATAGTCCTAATTCGCTTATAGTCCACAAAAATTGTGCAACTGCAGTTGTGGAATATAAGCGAAAACTACTGTATCAGTAAAAGAAATTTATAAAAAAAAATTATAAAATGTTTTTATAATATTACAGTGTATAAGAACAACTAAAAAAATTATGTTTTTCCTTATAATTTCAGGTTGTACTACAATTTCATTGGAGGCTCCGCAAACAAAAGTCAAAACAGCTTGCGTGGTTTTATTGATAAGTAAAAAAATTTGCCATTAAACGTGTTTATGCCAAATTTATTGTATTTTAGGATTTGGTTTTTGCCAAAGTACAGCAACAAAAAATATAATGTATATTTCTGCCAATATTAAGGTGGAAGACCTCTTTCTGTTGAAAACAAAGAAAAATTCGCCACAGACAAAAATATGAAACGGAATAATTTTCGAGAGGCCATTGATCAAATAGATGCTGCAGCCAATAGCGAAGATTCAGCGCCTATTGATTTGCCAAATGTAGCGCCTGAAGGTATAGATATTTCTCAAGCTGAAGAAGCTTTGGAAAGTACAGTGGAAGAAAGTGTCATCAATAATACTACGGTTTACGAACTACAGGTAATGGATATAAAGGAAGAAAGTGTTAAAAAGGTTAACGAAGCTGTTGGGGAAAGATATAGAGGAAAAGATATATGTCCCCCTTGGTACAGATCTAACAGAACCTGTTAGTCGAAGTGGACGGAAAATAAAAGTGAAACATTACATTGATGATGTTGGTGATTCGTCAAACTCGATGAAAGCCCCACCAGCAAAGAAAAAAGTTACGCCAGAAGGTAAGTTAGTTATAATATTCTAGGTTACTGCAGCAAAACTAATATTTGTGTTTATATATTTTTTAAGGTATATGAACTCCAGAACCTAAAGCAAAAACGGCCAAGAAAATCTAGAACAATGCCAATATAAAACCGATGGCGACCGTTACACCCACTGTGAAGTCATCTAAAAAATCAGAAGTTCAAAACAATCTGCTGTTGGCCTTTATTCCACCGTCTAAATGTATCGGTATTAAATTAGACTATCAAAAGCCAGAAATGGGTTCTATTAAAATTGATCCAAAATACAACAATTTTTTGTGAGAAATCAATTTCAAACCATACTTTCTCCGACAACATATACATATGCTTTAGCCACTAAATTAACAGATTCCAAAGATGTGAATAAAAGTGAAAGTTTTAATCAATAATAATACTTACTTTTGTATTTCAAAAATATTATAAAAAGAAAAAAACATACAATTTTTGTTATAATATTTTTTAACTTTAATGATAACCTTTACGGTTTTTATCTAAGTATATAATAAAAAAAAAACAATTTATAATAAGCAAAATTTTATGTTTTATTTCAGCAGTTTTAAAATAATTTCAGCAATTATTGACTTCCATCTCAGGGCAATTAGCAATGCATCGCTACAATCTATGTTAAAATATAAAAAAGAAAATTTTAATATACCTTTATTTTAATAAACATAATTTCATCGATCTACTTCCAGTTTTCAGTAATTAAAAACAAAAAATATTTGAAGACTGGAAGAGTACGATCTTATTTCTCTTTTAGACTACTGAATTTGCAGCACTAATTCTGCTTGTTGAATTATATTGGAGCTTTCATATTCATGTACAACAATTAATATTCTTTCTGTATTTTCAATTAAATTTATACTTTCACTATTTTATTAAATCTTTTTTTAGTCATTTTGCACTTGTTTTCTTATACATATGTTTAAAACACTTATTAACACACGCACTTTTTTATTTTAGAATCCCTTAAATTTTTCTGATTGGGAGAAACACTGTCATATGTATATGTTTGCTAAGATAAAATCTCATCAAACATACTATTTCAATTATCTAGGAACCAAACTAAATTAAAGATTTTGTACATTGAAAAGGAACACAGTTCCTGTAATGTACAAAACCTGCCGCAAGCATGTCACTAATGAAACTTATACACAAACTTGCTTGGCCGGATTTTTCGGGAACTGGTGCAGCTTCTCTCCTTCCGCACAACCCATTCTGCAGCGGCGACTCCTGAAAGAAACCAGAGTTTCATTAAAACCTAATTTACATTAAAAACAACTTTGTTAAACTTACATCTTTTGTTAGATTTTTTGCTTTGTTGTTGTGGTTGATTTTTCAACCCTTATTTGAAGATTTTGAACAAAAAAAACACAAAAAATCTTCAAATAAAATTAATTACTTTAATTTATATTTATTGTCAATATTAAAATGATATTAATCACTTTAATTATTGATATATTATTGCACTTTAGACACAATATTTATCACAATATCTTTACAATTTTTGTAAATAAATAAAATGTCAAATTTCAGCTATAATCAGAAAGAAGTAGTAATATCAAAAAAGCAAGAACTCTTACTATCCCTCTCTAACGAAAGCTAGAATCTGGCCACACTGAATTTTTCGTTTCGGATCTGGTTAGTTATCTGTGGCCTACACGGTCGGTTACTTAGGCGGTGGCTCACTGTCTTAAATATATATCGGCGGCGGCGACTAGTCGACTATGAGCCGATTGGCTACATTCATTGTCTTCCAACTTGGTGTAAATACCGTATCGACATTCTTATGTGAAACAAAATCTTTTACGACGTTTTTCATCGTTCTTCTGAAAGCCGCTGCATGGTCATAGAATCAGCCTCATCGAGAATGATAATTTGGAATGGGGGATAAGGACGACTGTCCGGTCTTGTGCCACTCACAGTTCTTCTTTTTCGATTTTACTGCATTCATGTCACTTTCATTCAAAGTATTTAATTCTTAAATTCTTTTGGAATACATGTCACTAAAAATTTGTCTAGCTGCTGCGAGAATGGTACTTGTTTTCCCTGTGCCCGGGGTTCATAAAGTAACATATTAGGCAAATCTGCACATTTACGCAAAACAGCGACCACTTTATCTTGTTCTACCACGACTGGAATTTTTTCGCTTGAATTATTTCTTGTCGCAAGTTTTGTAAGTATGCCTGTTCCAATATTCGTAATACTTTTAAGCGTTCCAGCGTCAACTCTTCAAATTCTTGAATTTGTATGTTTTCCATGGCTAATATTATATACGAGGCGTAAGTTTTCTTCTAAAAATCAATTCTTTTGTTAACAAAAAGGTATTTAAACACTTGCTGGTAGAACTTGTTTATTTTTTTTATGAAAACATAAGTCTACAGTAGGTATGTGTAGCGGTTTCTTCTAACACATTGCTTTTAGCGTTTTTAAGTATATTTTTATTCGCTTTAAAGAAAGCTGGAAGAAAATATTATAACACACTTTTTTAAACGTCGCAAGTGAGTAATCTGGTTAGTTATATGTGATTCATGTTTCGTTCATGTGCAACCGTCGTTGTCAGAAAATTTCGTCTTTGTGACGTTCGCCATCAAGTATGACTTTTAGTATGATTTCACTATTGCAAATTAACGCCATCTATTGATCAACAATGCGAACACTCTCTTTCTTATTAAAAAAATTGAAACAACCGTGACGACAAACAGAAAATTATGCTCAAACAGAACATGAAAGTCACACGTTTTCGCCTCATACAAGAGCATGAACAAATTAATACTGTTGTTCTGCCGGCGGTATGTGCATGTCTTGTTCAATTTGATGGTTAGTGGAGACGTGGAGTAATAACAGTATATTTTACTTGCTTGAATTTGAATTTACTTGAATTAAAAAGCTGGGAAGTAAAAATTCCGCGGGATTGATAATTTTCTATTTAAAATTAAATTAGCATAAACTTTGGAATCTAGAATAACGAAAATTTTTGTAAGTTAAAATACGTGCACCAAGATAGCGTCGAAAAAATAGCGTCGATTTTTAAATTTCACAAACCGGGAAGTAAAATTTCCCCGGGATTGGTAATTTGCAATTTAAAATTAAATTTGCATAAACTTTGAAATCTAGAAGGAAAATTTGTGTAAATTATAAATAAATAAACAAAACATTTGTGTATTAATTATAAAAATGCGTTTTTAATGATCACAAAAAATATGATCTTTTTAATGAAAAGTATAATACTCTCACTCCAAACGACCATACGCTATTAAAGTAGACACCTAGACGAATAAAATTTGCTAAGCCGTTTTCAAGAAAAATGGCTTCATCCTGAGTAAGCACAAAAAAGCGTTGCTAACGATTCCCATGGAAACTATCACACTCTTGCCCCAAATGCCCATACACTATTAAAGTAGACGCTTTAATGAATAAAATTGGCCTACCGTGCTATAATTCCGCCGAGCCGTTTTCGAGAAAAGTGGCTTCATCCTGAGTGGGCACAAAAAAGCGTTGCTAATGATTCCCATTGAAACTATAATACTCTCGCCCCAAATGACTAAACACTATTAAAGTAGATGCTTTAATGAATAAAAGTTGCCAACCGTGCTGCAATTCCGCCGAGCCGTTTTCGAGAAAAGTGGCTTCATCCTGAGTGGGCACAAAAAAGCGTTGCTAACGATTCCCATGGAAACTATCACACTCTTGCCCCAAATGACCATACACTATTAAAGTAGACGCTTTAATGAATAAAATTGGCCTACCGTGCTACAATTCCGCCGAGCCGTTTTCGAGAAAAGTGGCTTCATCCTGAGTGGGCACAAAAAAGTGTTGCTAATGATTCCCATTGAAACTATAATACTCTCGCCCCAAATGACTATACACTATTAAAGTAGATGCTTTAATGAATAAAAGTTGCCAACCGTGCTGCAATTCCGCCGAGCCGTTTTCGAGAAAAGTGGCTTCATCCTGAGTGGGCACAAAAAAGCGTTGCTGATGATTCCCATGGATACTATAATACTCTCGCCCCAAATTACTACACACTATTACAGTAGACGCTTAATGAATAAAAGTTGTCAACCGTGCTGCAATTTCGCCGAGCCGTTTTCGAGAAAAGTGGCTTCATCCTGAGTGGGTACAAGAAAGCGTTGCTAATGACTTCCATGGAAACTATAATACTCTCGCCTCAAATGACTATACACTATTAAATTAGACGCTTTAATGAATAAAAATTGCCAACCGTACTGCAATTCCGCCCAGCCGTATTTGAGAAAAGTGGCTTCATCCTGAGTGGGCACAAAAAAGCGTTGGTATTGATTCCCATTGAAACTATAATGCTCTCGCCCCTAATGGCCATGTGCTATTAAAGTAGACGTCTTCGCGAATAAAATTTGTCAACCGTGCAACAATTCCGCTGAGCCGTTTTCGAGAAAAGTGCCTTGATCCTGAGTGGGCACAAAAAAGCGTTGCTAAATAAGTTTATAATAAAAAGTGCACAAGTTATAGTTTATTTATTTTTGAATATCAATGTAATATTTAATTTATAAAATAATGAAATATAATTATTTTCATGATAATTTTCCAATAAATTGTAATTATTAAATAAAATTTTTATGTTACAAAATCGCTTAAACATTTAAATGTTGAAAAATACATCTTTGTTTAATGAAAAATTTTAAACACGTTGGCAAGAATAAACATTACATAGAGTGCATTTAGACAAGCAAAGTTTTGTTAATTTTCTTTTAAACTTTGTTTAGTGTTCAGACACACAAAGTTTTCTTTTACAAATTTTGTTTCCTTCTGTGTGATCGTTCTTAATTTTTGGACGTTTTGCACTTGGTGCTTAAACACATATGTACATATATACAACTGTGTACAAGCAACGAACGAAAAACAAAGCAACTTTGCGAGTATATCAAAGTCTGTACTACTTATCATTCTTTCTCCCTCTCTCCTACATAAAATCAAAACTTTGCAAAGAAAACTTTGCTTGTGTAAATGCACTCATATTTCGCCTTTCCAACGTTTTATCATCAAAAGAAAGCACAAAATAAATACATAGAAGTTTTTAAAAAGTTAATTTGTTTGTAAATTTAGTATAAAAATATTGCGTACAAATGTGTTGTTTTTATTTTATGAGTCAATAATGACACCCTTTATTTTTGTTTTACTTTTTTTTATTGGAAGCTATAGTAATAAGCAGTCTTTTTAAATTTCAAGAAATTGCACTTTTACAGTTCATAATACACGTGTAAGATATGTATGTTGTATGGGGACAAATTTAATTTTTAAGATTATGAACTGTTTTTAAAACGGGACCAATTTGTACAAAAAATTTTCAAAATCGGTTCAGAAATGACTGAGTTATGCAGGCACAAACATTAAAAAAAGCAACATTTAAACGAATTGAAGTCGGTTAAAAATGTATTGTCCTAATGGGTTAGCAAGTTACAAAAATTCTTAGTATTTTAAAAGCTTTTTAATTTCAATATTGATCTAAAATGTGCAAAAATATAGTTTTTGATCGCAGTTTCTGTGAAATTTTCGGAACACTTTTTATGTTTTCGAAATTTGCTAACCCGTTAAGCTACAAAATTTTTAAAAATTGTATATCTAGGATTTTCATATCTACAGTATAAGTAACACCATCTTCGCTTTTTAAAGATTTCATTATTCTAAAAGTGTGTATTAAAATTTCATAACATTGTAGCCTTTACTTTAGCTGTGTATTTATATAAAGCATCTAAAAAATGTCAGCTTTCAATGGGTTAATATATTTTTGAATTATAGTACCTCTAGAAAAATACATTCTCTTATATTAATTGATTAATTAAATTTTTGTTTAAAAAGTTCAGAGGCCTATAACTTTTTGTACTTCTATTTAACTTTAATGTTGTCATGAAAAAAAGATTTTGTAGCGTTTGCTATTGATATATTTTTACATTCTTAAAAAATAGCACACTCAAAATAAACTTAAATAATAAAAAAGTAAATAAAAAATAAAACCATTATATAAACATTGGCACTGGCACATTTTTCATAAACCTGAAAGAAAAATATGAAAACCTTTTAAGAGATTACTAAAATCAACTTTATAAATTTACCTCTATGCAAAAATTCAATGGATTTTGATAGTTCTTCAACATTAATTATTCGGGCTAAATAATTACGGTGTACTTCTCATTAGTGGACTCCATTTCAATTGCAACGTACATAGATAGCTTAAAATAGACCGGATAATTTGTAAAAAAGTACTATGCACTTGGAAGCACTTACGAAAAGTTCTACAATATTAACTATAAATATTCTCATTTCTTCCATTGCGGTTTGCTAACATTTAGTATTATAAATTACCCAGCAAGAAATGAATGAGGGAAACTTATACATTCACAATTATCTACTGACACATTTGCAATAATTTTATACTAAACAAGGGTAGCCATTGTACGGCTTTTCGTATTAAATTTAAAATTTTTTGTTTGTTAATTAAATCTAAGTTTTTATCAAAATTGATAAGCAAAGTTCAAAATATAGCTTATAAAAAGTTTTGTAATTAAATATGTTTCAAAAATCAAGCGAAATTTTCATTATATTTTTTGTAAAAAAGTCACTGGTAACGCTGTTTGTTATAGACATCACACATATAAAAATGTTTAAAACAAGTTTTTTATTTTCCTTTAAGAATATGATAGAAACTTTGTTTTACGCAGTGATGGATATTTCCATCATCAGAGATTATCATTTGATGGATCAAATGATGGTCACCCAGCAAGAAAGGGGTGAGGGAAACTAATACATTCACAATTATCTACTAACACAATTGCAATAATTTTATACTGAAACAGCGTTGCCGTTGTACGGCTTTTCGTTTTAAATTTAAATGATTTTTTTTTTTTTGCTAATTAAATCTAAGTTTTTACTTGTTTTTATTCAAACTTGATTAGCAAAGTTCAAAATATAGCTTATAAAAAGTTTTGTGATTAAATCTGTTTCAAAAATCAGGCAAAACTTTAATTATGTTTTTTGTAAAAAAAGTCACTGGTAACGCTGTTTTCTACAGACATCACACGTATACAAATGTTTAAATCAAGTTTTATATTTTCCCTTTAAGAATGTGATAGAAACTTTGTTCTACCCAGTGATGGATATTTCCATCATCAGTGATTGTCATTTGATGGATCAAATGATAGTCACTGTTCTTGTAAGGCACTGTTCTTTCTATGTTCACGAAACAGTATACATTTAATGTCTTAAATGTCATAATTGACTCAAAAAATAAAAACAACAGATATGCACACAATATTTTTATACTAAATTAAAAAACAAATTAACTTTTAAAAAACAAGTCGAAATATGTAATGTTTAATGTTGCCAACGTGTTTAAAATTCTTCATTAAACAAAGATGTATTTTTTCAACATTTAAAAGTTTTAGCGACTTTGTAACAAAAATACTAATTTTAATTAAGAATCAGAATTTATTGTAAAATTATCGTCATGAAAATATTTATATTTTATTATTTTATATATAAAATATTACATTGATATTCAAACATAAATTAATTACAACTTGTGTACTTTTTATTATAAACTTATTAAGCAAAGCTTTTTTGTGCCCACTCAGGATCAAGGCACTTTTCTCGAAAACGGCTCGTCGGAATTGCAGCACGGTTGGTAACTTTTATTCATTAAAGCGTCTACTTAAATAGTGTATAGTCATTTGGGGCGAGAGTATGATAGTTTCAATGGAAATCATTAGCAACGCTTTTTTGTACCCACTCAGGATGAAGCCACTTTTCTCGAAAACGGCTCGGCGGAATTGTAGCACAGTAGGCAAATTTTATTCATTAAAGCGTCTACTTTAAAAGTGTACGGTCATTTGGGGCGAGAGTGTGATAGTTTTCATGGGAATCGTTAGCAATGCTTTTTGTGCCCACTCAGATTGAAGCCATTTTTCTTGAAAACAGCTCGGCGGAATTGTTGCACGGTTAGCAAATCTTGTTTGTCTAGGTGTCTACTTTAATAGTGTATGGTCATTTGCGGCGAGAGTATTATACTTTTCATTAAAAAAAAAATCATTTTTTTTTTGTGATCGGTAAAAACGCATTTTTATAATTAATACACAAATGTTTTGTTTATTTATTTATAATTTACAAAAATGTTCCTTCTTCTAGATTCCAAAGTTTATGCTAGTTTAATTTTAAATTGAAAATTACCAATTCCGGGGAATTTTTACTTCCCGGTTTTTGAATTCTCAAAATCAGTGCAATTTTTTCGAAGTTATCTTTGCGCACGTATTTTAATTTAAAAAAAATTTCCTTCTTCTAGTTTCCAAAGTTTATGATAATTTAATTTTAAATTGAAAATTACCAATCCCGGGGAAAGTCTGAAAGCTGGTTTATTGACTGAGTGTACAAAAATAACAGAATGCGATACAAAAATTATTGTTAAAAGCATGCGAAGACGCCTAGAAGCTATTATTACCGCAAAGAGAAGGCCAAAAAATACTAAATTTAAAAAAAATATAGGATATTTGCTAAATTAGTTGATCTCATTCTTAGTACGTAAATATTTTTGACGTAGATTTATTAATTCTTATATTGTATGTAATCGTTTTCTTTTAGTTATTAAGGTCGTTCATAAAAGTTAGTTCATAAAAGGATAGTGATCAAAATGAAATTGCCCACATTGTTTTGTTTTTATTCTTTAAAATGATTTTTCGTTGGTTTTGCAATAAATTTTTTGTGTACTTAAACTTTGTTGATTGAATGCAGTTACATACACCACTCGTCTCTTTCCTAATATATGTATTGATTTTGTGAACAGACAGTGTTAAAATTAGACACGTAAGTAGTATTTAAAAAAATACCTTTAATAGGAAAATTTAATAAATATTACGACATTCTTAAGAAAGGAACGTTTATTACTATTAAATCCCTTTTTGTCCACACAACACACATCTGCTAGAGATCTTCCTCTTATTGTAACATCTTTAAATTTTGTCTGCTATTCTAGTATTAAGTTTGACGTCTTAATTTTATTATCTGACCATGGCACCACACAGTAATTGTCTTTTTATACCCTTCACCACAAACTTAGATATAAAAGGGTATATCTAAGTTTGTCATTTCGTTTGTAATTTCTACAATATCTATTTCAGATTCCATAAGCGAGCTAAACACCACGCCTGCCTCTAAATTTTCCATACCATTTGAAACAGTGAAGAAACTGCACTAAAAATCATGTACATATATGGAGCGATAGAGAATTAAAAAATAAGAAAAAAAAAACCTCAAGTGAAAAAATTTGCCGTCGCCCATATTTTCCGAGTTTTGGGACTCTGAAATTTTCATGAAAAAGTTCGATTGTCGATTCATTTAAAAGCTTTTAAGGGCATCTTTTAAGAAATACTAAAATTTCTTAAAATGCTTAACCCGTTAAGAGCCGATGATATTTTTATGTAAAATTATATACAGTACTACAATTTTTATTTTTAATATCAGCTCCTGCATAGCTACATATGTATATGGTGAATGGTATATAAGATTCAGCTTAGCCGAATATAACACTCTTATTTGTTTTCTTTTTACTTCTCAATTTTTAATTTCGTAATACTACGGCACGGTGCGCTCGAACTTATGATCTCCTGTTTTACAGCAGGCAAGGGGTATAATGCCAATCTAACCGGACATTAGGCCAAAAATTTAATTTGAGAAATGTAAAATTTAAGTACGCAGCTCGACAGACTACGAAAGTCTACATCGTATAGTGAATTTTTAAGACAAACTTAAATTACACTTAACTTTTTGGAAAAAAATATTAGTATATTTGTCTCTTTCATTCTTTCATATGTCAAAGCGGCTTCATTGCTGTATAGCTTTTTTTTGCTTCTTCAATATTTTTTACTTTTTTATCCGAACCTATATTCAGTGTTTCCGAAGTTTATATTGATGGCAAAAATTAATTACAGCTGTCTTGAATGTAGAAATCAAATTACCTATTGCATAATGGTTACTGTTTGCATAATATATTATTTAATATATTTTCTATATAATTTTTATATAAACATGCATTATATTAGCATGTGTGACTATTAAAAAGAACGGTGATTTGAAAATCACGTTCACCGGTAACAATGTTCTTCAAAAATCACGGAATCGCTCATCCCTACTTGGGACACTGTTAAAGTCAGAGAGGTTGAGTAAATTGCATACGTATTTGCGAGGTTTGAAATATATACTTTTGTGGCTAAACGAAAAAAGGTTTCTTAGATTTTTGCGATTTGTAGTAAATTTTACCTTTTTTCTCATCTTGCAAAAGTATTGGTTTTTAATAATTGCTTATCGTCACCTTAAAGAACTAACAAGCTATCTGCAAAAATTTTAAAATTGAGTTTTTTACAGATTATTATTCCCTATTCATAATGCATATGTGTGCCAAATTTTTAACATTTAATATTACAAATGACCAAGTTATTACCAAATAACCTTCAGCAAGTGTCAAAAAAGAAAAAAAAAAAAAAAGACGAATGAAAGAAAAATCGTATGAACGAAAAGGGATATCAACGTTTTTTCAAAAGGCAAAATTACTTACAGAAAACCTAGAGACATGAAACCAGGATGCACGTCAAAATGTTGTGGAGCTTGGAAACCCTAAAGTAAATCTGATTCGTGTTTTAGCATATGATCCAACAGGATGTATGTATTACAAAACCAATATTTAGGATGATTATCATCTTTGGTAGACATTTTAAAATTCATCAGCCTAAATTATTGCACACCGATAAGATATTAAAAATATTTTTTTATATCTTTTAAGTCTGTCACTCCAATATTTGCTTTTTTGATTGAAGTTACTTCACTAAACTATATTTACATAGATAGTAAAGGAAACATAAGATCCGGCGTAGTCTAATATAGCACTCTTAATTGTTGAAGTAAAAGTTTACTTTGTATGAATTACTCATTAGTTAAAAAGTGCAATAAATAACACTGCAAAAAGTGAGGATTAGGGGTTATGATTTACTTAGTTTCAAATATTTACAAGAAAACAATTATATTTTGAGAATATGCAATACTGCACTATACTGCAAAAAGTGAGGATTAAGGTTAATGATATACTTATTTTCAACTATTTACAAGAAAACAAATATATTTTGGGAAGGGTTTTTTATTGTTTATTGTTATCGTACACTAATTTATTTGCGTTTGTTCAATTGTCTTAATGGCCTTTGATTTTGCACGCTTATTTGTTGTTTTTCGGACAATTGCCTTCTGCTTTGTTTATGTTTTTAGAGATTTTCCTTGTGTATTTATTATTGCTTTATTACTTTTAAATTGCTAGGAAAAACCTAAATTGTTGGACACAACACTATTAACAAATCCATTCATTTCTTAATATTATTGGTAAAACCAAACCATTCTTGGTAAAATTATACACTTTATCTGCAGATAAGTTAGATACATACATATATTTTATGATATATAAAGTTTTTTTTTATCTATTATAATTATTTATACTATTTGTAAAAGTATAAAACAAAAATACCGCAATTTTTACAAAAACATAACAAAAATTTAAAACAAAAACAAACACTACTCAATTTTTCTGATATCAAGAAACTCTTTACACAAAACCGTTATCTATCACGTACGTTGTTATATTTCTGTAATATTTGATGTCAGTTGACGATAAAAATTTTCAGTGCTCGTGTCATTTTTTAAATTATTGTGAGTAAATAGTGCTAGGCGAAAGATTATCGTACGACGTGATTCAACTGATTTACTACAACCACCAATTGAGTGCAAGTGCTCAGAAACTGTCAGAGAGATTTTCGGTAGCACGAAAGACTATTTACAATGTGCTTAATCGAGCTGAAAATGAACGTAGATTGCAGTTAAAGTGTGGAAGTGGCCCGATGAGAGAGCCTAATTTTTAGGAAACTTGTACAGAACCCTAAAATTTCTACAAGAGCACTTGCAAAAGAGCTTGAAGAAGAGTGCGAAATAGTTGTTTGCCATGAAACAGTTCGACAGGCTATAATTAGGAACAAATACTCTCGAAGAGTGGCACGAAAACAACGATAACTCTCATTAAAAAATATAGAGAAGCGTCTTTCCTTCGCCATTATGATTATCTCACATCTGGCAGACTATTGGGACGATGTCATATTTTGCGACGAGACAAAAATCATGTTGTATTACAACGATGGGCCCAATAGAGTATGGCAAAAGCCCCTAACATCGCTAGAAAACCGCAAAATCATTCCTACAGTCAAATTTAGAAAAATTTCTGTGATGATTCGGGGGTGCATATCCAGCAAAGGAGTGGGTGATTTGGCTTTCATAGAGGCAACAATGGATGCGTGGCAATATTAAAGCATTTTGCAGACCCATTTAGTTAATAGTGCTAAGAAATTTGGGTTTATAAGAGAGAATAAGTCTGTATTTAAATTTTATCAAGATAACGATCCCAAACATAAGTCACATACGGTACGGATGTGGTTGCTTTACAATTGCGGCAAAGTCATTGATCCTATCAAAAATTTGTGGGTTTATTTACACCCATCTAATATGACGAAGAGTGGCAAAATATACCATCTAACTACGACTTAAAGAAGTTAATAAGTTCTATGAAAAACAGATTGCAATGCGTGATAGATGCTAATACTAATATACTAAAATTTAACAATGTATATTTTTTAAACTATTAAGTTTTAACGAAAATGTCAACAATTGTGTAAAGAGTTTCTTGACATAAAAAATGGAGTAGTGCATGTTTTTGTTTTAAATTTTTGTTATTGTTAAGGGCAGGCTCTTTTGCCTTCATCAACTGTTAAGTTAAGGATAAGGATGATGCACTAAGTTATTTGTTGCCTTTAATTATCCAGGTGGTACACCAGGATAATGTTTCTAAGCTCGTTCGCCTTAAAAAAGAGTGTGAACACAACACAATTTTTTGATATTTAAATAAAAGAATATTAACAAAAAAGTAAAACAAGAAAAATGCAATATAAACTAATTTAAAAATAATAAACGTTCATAACTTGCTGTACTTACTTTTTTTCCCACCATTAGCCAAAAAGAAATATTGTGTTTCATTAAATATTTTTAAATTGTTTTGGCAGTGTATTACAGAGATTGTATTACATAACTGTCAGCTGGTAATTTAAATAGGCGAATTATTTTCCCACTATTAGTCAGTGCATATGTGATATTAAATTTCAAGTGAATAGGTACGTGCAAATTTTATTCTAGCCTTGAAATATGCTGACGCCTTAAATCTCACGCTTTGCTTGACAAATGTGGGAAATAACAAAAAATAAATGTTTAATTTCATAAAGCTTTGTTTTTATTTTGCATATTGCGACCCCAAGGGGATCGGCAACATAAATGGGAAGTGCAAATGAACGATGACGGCTGTGGTGCTACGGATAACGGTTTGTCTTCTTTTTAGTATTTGTTTTACTATTAGGCTAATTATCAGTATGACAATTACAACCAGGCCCATATAGCTGATGGTTAAACTGTAAACCTTATGATTTATCGTTGTTGCTGGTAACTCTTGTAATTGCGCCCTTACTTCCACCTGCAATCGGTTTATTTTGTCAATAGTTGAAAGGTATGGCAGGGGTAGTGTTAGCTTGTTCACATTTTGCACAAGATGAGAAATGATATCCCATTGCTTGTATATGGTGAACCCATCGTTTTTTGTTTTGCATCCTGCAGAGAGTGTAAGCACGCCAGTTCCTTTCAATAATTAAGAACTACTTTCTCCTTTACATACTGGGCTTAGTTTAAGTGTCTGTTGAGTTACAAGCAGCCACTGGTTGGATTTGTAAAGTTTGTACTATACGGTTTTGCTGCCGATTAACTCTATGTTGCAAGTTAAGTCAGATTCATTATTGAATAAATATTGTATATCACAGCGACAGATTGGAGAACCTTTATAATATGTAGCTTGAATGTTCGGACATAGAAAGGTATCGTGCTCAAGTATATTGCAGTCCAGCAGTTTAGTATTATTTCCCTATGGAAATATTCGTCCCGATGAGCGTTGAGAGCCATCATTTTAGAAGTTGGTATGAAAGCAACTAAGGAATTATTTATAAGTTGCGGAACCGGCGTAATATAAAATAAATCGTATTCATTCTGATGTGATAATGGGATGGTTAAGGTGCATATAATGTGTTGGTTTGAAATTGCTGAGTGGGCTGTCACTATACCATACAAATGAATGATATCTGGTAAAGTTAGATCAGCTGGAAGGCTTGCTTTTATACTTATTGTTAACTTCAGCAGAAAATTGTTGTGGAGTTGGTAGAATTGGGGTTATTTGACCATGGTGTCAGCTACCAAATTGATCATGGAGCCATGCATTTTTTGCAAATTATCAGTAATAATAAGTAATTGGACGCTTAGAGAGAGGAGGATCTGCGATCGATGATTATTGTCATTATTTGTCAAGTTCACGAGTTGGCTTATTTTGAAATTGATTTTTTCGAAGGTAGCTTGCGTACGGTTTTCAGATTGCTTCATAAGATTAAGAGTAGAATCTAGAAACGACGTTTAATTCCGCAGAAGACTATGCAAGTAGCCTTCGCTGGATTTCATATTATTAATAGTATTGGTCATTTCTTTTGCATATCTTGAATAAAGGACTCCAAACAAGTAATTCGCTACGTTCCCAATGATGTCTATTACTCCTCGCTTTTTTTTCTTGTGAGTCCTTCTAGACCAGACTCCATTTCGTTCTTGACATTTTGGAAATGGGTTAGTAGACCATCGCAATGATTATTGAAGGATGGGTTATTGCAGGCCTTTTTCAAGGCAGATGTTCCCTTAATTAAAAGCTGCAATTCTTTATAGAAAGGTGCCAGTTCAAAATAAATAAGAAGTTTCCATTTTGCTATAATTGGTTTAACTTGACCAATATTTTCAAAATGTAAGCCAGGATTGCTAGTGATTTGCGTAAAAGCTACTTGTTGGCATACAACAAATGGAAAGAATAATGCTAGGAGCATCAACAGGCTTGTTGGAGATAAAGCACAACGTTTTCGGGATGGTGCACCTTTATTTACGTCGTTGCGTCTGCTTCTCTTTGGTATTGTGTCGTAATCCGTTACTTTGTTGTCTTCGGTCACTATTGGTGACTCTAGGGGAACAGGCGCCAGTAGGTGAATTGCTCGCTTAATGATGCCGTTAGGTGTCTTGACATCTGCTGTTCTGACAACTCCGTCTGGACCGGGATGTATATCGATTATCTTTCCGATACGCCATGTCACGACCAGTAAGTTTTTCTTTATTATGACTATGGTTCCTAGTTGCAGATTTGGGCACTTAGTTTGCCATTTATTCCATTTCTAAAGCTCGTTGAGATATGCCTGAGACCACCGTTTCCAAAATTGATGTCTTATTTGCGATATTAGTTCCCATCGTTTGGCAAGTGTTTTTGAAGTTGATTGTGCAGTTGCGTCAACTTCTGCCGTAAGGGATTCACCGATAAAGAAATGACCAGGCGTAAGTGCAGCCTCGTCATTTAGATTGCTCGACAATGGTGCAGTTGGTCTTGAATTGAGAATTGCTTCGACTTCTGTTATCACTGTTCCCTTTTCTTCATAAGTCAGAGATGCATTTGCTATTTTCTTCACCAGTAACCGTTTGGCGGATTTGACTGCAGCTTCCCACAGTACACCAAAATGCGGGGCTCGAGGCGGAATAAAGTGGAAACTGATGCTTCTGTGCTTCTCGCTGGATTTTGTCTTGAGCAGTAGTAGCGAATAACGCTGTTGACAACTCGGCTTCCATGATTTGTTGAAGCGTATTCAACAAATTTCTGTGGTTGATGCTATGCAGAAAGTTTTCATTATTGACGGCAACTAGTGATTTATAAGGAAAGAGGCCAATTTTTCTCGTCCCCATGAAGAAAGAATGACCCATTAATCTAGTTGGGTGTATACTGTAACTGGTGTGGATCTAGGCCTCTAGTTAATATGTCTGTTGGAATATTTTTAGAACTCACATGCCGTCATTGCTCGGGTACCATGCTGTCTTGAATTGAAGCGATTCTGCTTGCAACAAATGTATGAAATGAGGAAGATCTTGAATTTACCCATGCTAAGACTATTTTTGAATCGGTCCATTAGAATGTGGGCTACGTATTCATGTCTAGATCCAGCTTGACATTTGCGGCTAAGTTGGCACCCAACTGAACAGCGCATAATTCTAACCTTGGGAGTGTTTGCTGTTTGAGAGGGGCTATACGCGATTTCGCACATAGCAAGTATATGACCGTTGTATTTGGTAGAAGTGTTCTGACATATATTGCAGCTCCATATGCCTTTTCAGACGCATCTGTAAACACATGAAGTTGTATCTTGCCAGGAAAAACTCTTTTATAGACATGTCGATGCGCTTGAAAGGTTTCAAGTTTATTTAGATTACAACGAAAATTTCCCCAGCGTGAAACAAATTCTGACGGCACCGCCTCGTTCCACGAAAGATTCAAAGTCCATAATTCCTGGACGAACATTTTTGCTCTGACGACTAATGGGGACAGTAGCCCAAGTGGGTCAAAAATGCGCGCTAAATCCGACTTGACTGTTATTTTAGTCACCGCCTTGATTAGTTGTATATAAACCTTGATTTTAAGTAGGTCATCTTTCGGTAGCCACACTAATCCTAACGTTTTTGTATAATCCGTTTCGTCTGTTAAGAAGCCAAGTTGGACTTGTCGATCATCACTGGGGATGTTTTGAAGCAGTTGGGTATGATTGGCGCACCATTTTTTTAAATGGAACCCATATTTAGACATGACATGTTGTAATTGGCGTTGAGTTTCTAAGGTTGCGTTCAAACTATCGGCTCCATCATCGACGTAAAAATTCTGTGTTATAAACTTGGCGGAAATTGGATTTTATTGTCTTGGCTTATTTTCTTCAAGCACTTGATGCCAGATATGGAGCTGGCATAAAAAATGGAGTAGTGTTTGCTTTTGTTTTCAATTTTTGTTTTGTTTTGTAAAAATTGCGCTTTTTTATACTTTTACAAATAGTGTTAATAATTATAATAATTTAAAAACTTCATATTTCATAAAATAAAAAGCGTTTTTTTCATACGAAATTTGAAAAAACTAGATTTTATTTTAAGAACTTTCCTTTACAAAATTAAGAAACAAATTAAATAACAATAATAATAATAAGTAATTTATTAATAACGAAACCGAATTATTTTGAAATAAACCGCCTAATATAAGTATATATCAAAATTTTAAACAAGATGTGTAAAAACTATAATAAATAAATTTTATTTTCTTATTTTTTAAGCGCTATGCCAGTTTTTAGAATATAAATTTTAGTTCTGTTTCTTTCCTTCTTCGGTAAAGTTCTTGAAAATGAGAGCAAGTATAATTTTCTCTCATAAGGAGACAATATTGTATAAAAGTACGGGAATACAAAATTTAAAACACAAAATAAAAAGTTAAAGTATTTTGACTTTCAAAAAAATTATAAAAAAACCAAAGAGGATCAGTCGTTGTAAATGTGTTGCGTTTATCGGCTCGCAAAGAAGCATACGTAGGATTCGTCACAAGAATCACTTGAACTCTCTACCAAATCTGTAACAATCTTTTTTAAGTCGTCTTCATTTGCCTTTTATGTTAGAATAAATATTTTACCCTCTTTTAAATATTGCTAATGACTTTTTACATGTGTTTTTATTTTATTTATGTTTTAAAGCTGTTTCACAAATATAAATAACTTGCACGAAGAAAAAGTTTGGGCTGACTCGTGCAAGAAGAAGAACTTTATTCTCTTAAAACCGCTCTCATTTACCCAATTTTTAGGTACAAGAACGATTTTCGTGCAAATTGGGACCTCACGGGATCCCAAAGTAGAGTAAAGAAACAGATCTATTGTTTATAATTTGTATTTGAAAAAAAATTGATTTAAATAAATTTGTTTCCTGAAGATCGCACCCAACGGTGTGGCAAATCATTAAAAAAATCAAAAATAATAAATAATATTTTTATTTTACAAAACTGTCCTAGTGTTTAAAAAATTAGAAAAGAAAATTAATTGTAAAGGTCAAAAAAACATTGATATACATATAATAAATAAAGAAAGCAAAATTTTATTTGTAATATGAACGTAGATGTACTCGTAATAAAAATTTTTCATTAAAAAATATTTCACAAACAAAGCAGAATTCTCTGGGCAAGAAAAAACCCAAACGAAAATGAATTAATTTATGATAACAATAAACAACAAAAGAGCCTTCTCAAAATATAATTGTTTTCTTGTAAATATTTGAAACTAAGTAAATCATAACCCCTAATCCTCACTTTTTGCAGTGTTATTTATTGCACTTTTTAACTAATGAGTAATTCATACAAAGTAAACTTTTACTTCAACAATTAAGAGTGCTATATTAGACTACGCCGGATCTTATGTTTCCTTTACTATCTATGTAAATATAGTTTAGTGAAGTAACTTCAATCAAAAAAGCAAATATTGGAGTGACAGACTTAAAAGATATAAAAAAATATTTTTAAGTATTGCATACATATAATTTTACATAAAAATGCCATCGGCTCTTAATGGGTTAAGCTTTTTTAAAAGATTTTAATATTTCCTTAAAGATTTTAAAATATTTTAAATATTTTATTTATGTGTTTTTCTTCGTACAAGTTATTTATATTTGTGAAACAGCTATAAAACATAAATAAAATAAAAACACATGTAAAAAGTCATTACCAATATTTAAAAGAGGGTAAAATATTTATTCTAACATAAAAGGCAAATGAAGACGACTTAAAAAAGATTGTTACAGATTTGGTAGAGAGTTCAAGTGATTCTTGTGACGAATCCCACGTATGCTTCTTTGCGAGCCGATAAACGCAACACATTTACAACGACTGATCCTCTTTGGTTTTTTTATAATTTTTTTGAAAGTCAAAATACTTTAACTTTTTATATTGTGTTTTAAATTTTGTATTCCCGTACTTTTATACAATATTGTCTCCTTATGAGAGAAAATTATACTTGCTCTCATTTTCAAGAACTTTACCGAAGAAGGAAAGAAACAGAACTAAAATTTATATTCTAAAAACTGGCATAGCGCTTAAAAAATAAGAAAATAAAATTTATTTATTATAGTTTTTACACATCTTGTTTAAAATTTTGATATATACTTATATTAGGCGGTTTATTTCAAAATAATTCGGTTTCGTTATTAATAAATTACTTATTATTATTATTGTTATTTAATTTGTTTCTTAATTTTGCAAAGGAAAATTCTTAAAATAAAATCTAGTTTTTTCAAATTTCGTATGAAAAAAAAACGCTTTTTATTTTATGAAATATGAAGTTTTTAAATTATTATAATTATTTACACTATTTGTAAAAGTATAAAAAAGCGCAATTTTTACAAAACAAAACAAAAATTGAAAACAAAAGCAAACACTACTCCATTTTTTATGCCAGCTCCATATCTGGCATCAAGTGCTTGAAGAAAATAAGCCAAGACAATAAAATCCAATTTCCGCCAAGTTTATAACACAGAATTTTTACGTCGATGATGGAGCCGATAGTTTGAACGCAACCTTAGAAACTCAACGCCAATTACAACATGTCATGTCTAAATATGGGTTCCATTTAAGAAAATGGTGCGCCAATCATACCCAACTGCTTCAAAACATCCCCAGTGATGATCGACAAGTCCAACTTGGCTTCTTAACAGACGAAACGGATTATACAAAAACGTTAGGATTAGTGTGGCTACCGAAAGATGACCTACTTAAAATCAAGGTTTATATACAACTAATCAAGGCGGTGACTAAAATAACAGTCAAGTCGGATTTAGCGCCCATTTTTGACCCACTTGGGCTACTGTCCCCATTAGTCGTCAGAGCAAAAATGTTCGGCCAGGAATTATGGACTTTGAATCTTTCGTGGAACGAGGCGGTGCCGTCAGAATTTGTTTCACGCTGGGGAAATTTTCGTTGTAATCTAAATAAACTTGAAACCTTTCAAGCGCATCGACATGTCTATAAAAGAGTTTTTCCTGGCAAGATACAACTTCATGTGTTTACAGATGCGTCTGAAAAGGCATATGGAGCTGCAATATATGTCAGAACACTTCTACCAAATACAACGGTCATATACTTGCTATGTGCGAAATCGCGTATAGCCCCTCTCAAACAGCAAACACTCCCAAGGTTAGAATTATGCGCTGTTCAGTTGGGTGCCAACTTAGCCGCAAATGTCAAGCTGGATCTAGACATGAATACGTAGCCCACATTCTAATGGACCGATTCAAAAATAGTCTTAGCATGGGTAAATTCAAGATCTTCCTCATTTCATACATTTGTTGCAAGCAGAATCGCTTCAATTCAAAACAGCATGGTACCCGAGCAATGGCGGCATGTGAGTTCTAAAAATATTCCAACAGACATATTAACTAGAGGCCTAGATCCACACCAGTTACAGTATACACCCAACTAGATTAATGGGTCATTCTTTCTTCATGGGGACGAGAAAAATTGGCCTCTTTCCTTATAAATCACTGGTTGCCGTCAATAATGAAAACTTTCTGCATAGCATCAACCACAGAAATTTGTTGAATACGCTTCAACAAATCATGGAAGCCGAGTTGTCAACAGCGTTATTCGCTACTACTGCTCAAGACAAAATCCAGCGAGAGTGTGCCAGTAGAAGCATCAGTTTCCACTTTATTCCGCCTCGAGCCCCGCATTTTGGTGTACTGTGGGAAGCTGCAGTCAAATTCGCCAAACGGTTACTGGTGAAGAAAATAGCAAATGCATCTCTGACTTATGAAGAAAAGGGAACAGTGATAACAGAAGTCGAAGCAATTCTCAATTCAAGACCAACTGCACCATTGTCGAGCAATCTAAATGACGAGGCTGCACTTACGCCTGGTCATTTCTTTATCGGTGAATCCCTCACGGCAGAAGTTGACGCAACTGCACAATCAACTTCAAAAACACTTGCCAAACGATGGGAACTAATATCGCAAATAAAACATCAATTTTGGAAACGGTGGTCTCAGGCATATCTCAACGAGCTTTAGAAATGGAATAAATGGCAAACTAAGTGCCCAAATCTGCAACTAGGAACCATAGTCATAATAAAGAAAAACTTACTGGTCGTGACATGGCGTCTCGGAAAGATAATCGATATACATCCCGGTCCAGACGGAGTTGTCAGAACAGCAGATGTCAAGACACCTAACGGCATCATTAAGCGAGCAATTCACCTACTGGCGCCTGTTCCCCTAGAGACACCAATAGTGACCGAAGACAACAAAGTAACGGATTACGACACAATACCAAAGAGAAGCAGACGCAACGACGTAAATAAAGGTGCACCATCCCGAAAACGTTGTGCTTTATCTCCAACAAGCCTGTTGATGCTCCTAGCATTATTCTTTCCATTTGTTGTATGCCAACAAGTAGCTTTTACGCAAATCACTAGCAATCCTGGCTTACATTTTGAAAATATTGGTCAAGTTAAACCAATTATAGCAAAATGGAAACTTCTTATTTATTTTGAACTGGCACCTTTCTATAAAGAATTGCAGCTTTTAATTAAGGGAACATCTGCCTTGAAAAAGGCCTGCAATAACCCATCCTTCAATAATCATTGCGATAGTCTACTAACCCATTTCCAAAATGTCAAGAACGAAATGGAGTCTGGTCTAGAAGGACTCACAAGAAAAAAAAGCGAGGAGTAATAGACATCATTGGGAACGTAGCGAATTACTTGTTTGGAGTCCTTTATTCAAGATATGCAAAAGAAATGACCAATACTATTAATAATATGAAATCCAGCGAAGGCTACTTGCATAGTCTTCTGCGGAATTAAACGTCGTTTCTAGATTCTACTCTTAATCTTATGAAGCAATCTGAAAACCGTACGCAAGCTACCTTCGAAAAAATCAATTTCAAAATAACCCAACTCGTGAACTTGACAAATAATGACAATAATCATCGATCGCAGATCGTCCTCTCTCTAAGCGTCCAATTACTTATTATTACTGATAATTTGCAAAAAATGCATGGCTCCATGATCAATTTGGTAGCTGACACCATGGTCAAATAACCCCAATTCTACCAACTCCACAACAATTTTCTGCTGAAGTTGACAATAAGTATAAAAGCAAGCCTTCCAGCTGATCTAACTTTACCAGATATCATTCATTTGTAATGGTATAGTGACAGCCCACTCAGCAATTTCAAACCAACACATTATATGCACCTTAACCATCCCATTATCACATCAGAATGAATACGATTTATTTTATATTACGCCGGTTCCGCAACTTATAAATAATTCCTTAGTTGCTTTCATACCAACTTCTAAAATGATGGCTCTCAACGCTCATCGGGACGAATATTTCCATAGGGAAATAATACTAAACTGCTGGACTGCAATATACTTGAGCACGATACCTTTCTATGTCCGAACATTCAATATACATATTATAAAGGTTCTCCAATCTGTCGCTGTGATATACAATATTTATTCAATAATGAATCTGACTTAACTTGCAACATAGAGTTAATCGGCAGCAAAACCGTATAGTACAAACTTTACATATCCAACCAGTGGCTGCTTGTAACTCAACAGACACTTAAACTAAGCCCAGTATGTAAAGGAGAAAGTAGTTCTTAATTATTGAAAGGAACTGGCGTGCTTACACTCTCTGCAGGATGCAAAACAAAAAACGATGGGTTCACCATATACGGTCACAAAACTATCACATACATTTTACATCCATCCTATACAAGCAATGGGATATCATTTCACATCTTGTGCAAAATGTGAACAAGCTAACACTACCCCTGCCATACCTTTCAACTATTGACAAAATAAACCGATTGCAGGTGGAAGTAAGGGCGCAATTACAAGAGTTACCAGCAACAACGATAAATCATAAGGTTTACAGTTTAACCATCAGCTATATGGGCCTGGTTGTAATTGTCATACTGATAATTAGCCTAATAGTAAAACAAATACTAAAAAGAAGACAAACCGTTATCCGTAGCACCACAGCCGTCATCGTTCATTTGCACTTCCCATTTATGTTGCCGATCCCCTTGGGGTCGCAATATGCAAAATAAAAACAAAGCTTTATGAAATTAAACATTTATTTTTTGTTATTTCCCACATTTGTCAAGCAAAGCGTGAGATTTAAGGCGTCAGCATAATTCAAGGCTAGAATAAAATTTGCACGTACCTGTTCACTTGAAATTTAATATCACATATGCACTGACTAATAGTGGGAAAATAATTCGCCTATTTAAATTACCAGCTGACAGTTATGTAATACAATCTCTGTAATACACTGCCAAAACAATTTAAAAATATTTAATGAAACACAATATTTCTTTTTGGCCAATGGTGGGAAAAAAAGTAAGTACAGAAAGTTATGAACGTTTATTATTTTTAAATTAGTTTATATTGCATTTTTCTTGTTTTACTTTTTTGTTAATATTCTTTTATTTAAATATCAAAAAATTGTGTTGTGTTCACACTCTTTTTTAAGGCGAACGAGCTTAGAAACATTATCCTGGTGTACCACCTGGATAATTAAAGGCAACAAATAACTTAGTGCATCATCCTTATCCTTAACTTAACAGTTGATGAAGGCAAAAGAGCCTGCCCTTAACAATAACAAAAATTTAAAACAAAAACATGCACTACTCCATTTTTTATGTCAAGAAACTCTTTACACAATTGTTGACATTTTCGTTAAAACTTAATAGTTTAAAAAATATACATTGTTAAATTTTAGTATATTAGTATTAGCATCTATTACGCATTGCAATCTGTTTTTCATAGAACTTATTAACTTCTTTAAGTCGTAGTTAGATGGTATATTTTGCCACTCTTCGTCATATTAGATGGGTTTAAATAAACCCACAAATTTTTGATAGGATCAATGACTTTGCCGCAATTGTAAAGCAACCACATCCGTACCGTATGTGACTTATGTTTGGGATCGTTATCTTGATAAAATTTAAATACAGACTTATTCTCTCTTATAAACCCAAATTTCTTAGCACTATTAACTAAATGGGTCTGCAAAATGCTTTAATATTGCCACGCATCCATTGTTGCCTCTATGAAAGCCAAATCACCCACTCCTTTGCTGGATATGCACCCCCGAATCATCACAGAAATTTTTCTAAATTTGACTGTAGGAATGATTTTGCGGTTTTCTAGCGATGTTAGGGGCTTTTGCCAAACTCTATTGGGCCCATCGTTGTAATACATGATTTTTGTCTCGTCGCAAAATATGACATCGTCCCAATAGTCTGCCGGATGTGAGATATTCATAATGGAGAAGGAAAGACGCTTCTCTATATTTTTTAATGAGAGTTATCGTTGTTTTCGTGCCACTCTTCGAGAGTATTTGTTCCTAATTATAGCCTGTCGAACTGTTTCATGGCAAACAACTATTTCGCACTCTTCTTCAAGCTCTTTTGCAAATGCTCTTGTAGAAATTTTAGGGTTCTGTACAAGTTTTCTAAAAATTAGGCTCTCTCATCGGGCCACTTCCACACTTTAACTGCAATCTACGTTCATTTTCAGCTCGATTAAGCACATTGTAAATAGTCTTTCGTGCTACCGAAAATCTCTCTGACAGTTTCTGAGCACTTGCACTCAATTGGTGGTTGTAGTAAATCAGTTGAATCACGTCGTACGATAATCTTTCGCCTAGCACTATTTACTCACAATAATTTAAAAAATGACACGAGCACTGAAAATTTTTATCGTCAACTGACATCAAATATTACAGAAATATAACAACGTACGTGATAGATAACGGTTTTGTGTAAAGAGTTTCTTGATATCAGAAAAATGGAGTAGTGTTTGTTTTTGTTTTAAATTTTTGTTATGTTTTTGTAAAAATTGCGGTATTTTTGTTTTATACTTTTACAAATAGTATAAATAATTATAATAAATAAAAAAAACTTTATATTTCATAAAATATATGTATGTTTCTAACTTATCTGCAGATAAAGTGTATAATTTTACCAAGAATGGTTTGGTTTTACCAATAATATTAAGAAATGAATGGATTTGTTAATAGTGTTGTGTCCAACAATTTAGGTTTTTCCTACCAATTTTAAAGTAATAAAGCAATAATAAATGCACAAGGAAAATCTCTAAAAACATAAACAAAGCAGAAGGCAATTGTCCGAAAAACAACAAATAAGCGTGCAAAATCAAAGGCCATTAAGACAATTGAACAAACAAGAAGCCCAAACGCAAATAAATTAGTGTACGATAACAATAAACAATAAAAAACCCTTCCCAAAATATATTTGTTTTCTTGTAAATAGTTGAAAATAAGTATATCATTAACCTTAATCCTCACTTTTTGCAGTATAGTGCAGTATTGCATATTTTCACTGGTGAGTAATTCATACAAAGTAAACTTTTACTTAAAAAAATAATAAATCCAACATACTATTAAATAACACATTTCATTTTCTAAGGAATTTTCATATTTTTTCTAAATACCTACTTGTTTTCAATATGTTTCTGCCAAACCGCGCTCATTTCTCATCCATAAGCAAAAGAAAGCGTGCACATTTCTCATACTTAAGGATGAGCAAAATAAAATATGTACATTTCTCACACATCAGGATGAGCAAAATAAAATTTGTACACTTCTCAATGTGCAAAACATAAAATTTATCATTTGATGAAAAAGAAAAATAGCACACACTCTCTCACTTGTGCGGTGAGGAAAAAACAGCAAAGCAGATTCACACTCATGTGCAGTGAGCATGAGTGAGTATGCAAATACTTACCCTGATCTAGAGGACCGTTACGCACGAAAAAAAGAGTAAAATAAATCATAAAAATTTACTTTAAAAGTCTAATTTTGTTGCATAGTGTAATTTAAACAAACAATAAGTATTTTTTTTTGTTTAAACTAGTAAAAGAAACTATAACTGCTATTATTTATTGTAAATAATATCCATATGCATAAGGAAATAGTTATTTTTTCATACTAATTAGTACTGCTGATAAGTTATTTGGTTTCAGATTTTATAATTCCAAGTTACATAACATAAGCTGTGTTTTCAACCGATATATATTTCTGGTTTAATTTTATTCGAAATATGTAATTTTCGTTTCGATATTGGAAATAGTTCCAACTTTATAATGTTTGTTTCTTTCCTGTTTCGTCTATAAGGTGACGATATCGATTATACTGTAAATAGGTTAATAACATGTTTAAAACATGTAATATCAAGTGCTAACAAAATCCATTTACTGGAGTTTACAGATTATTGCGTAGACGCCCAAGAACTTTACGTTACTCTATATGAGTATCATTCTATTACACCTCAGCAAACTCAGATTTGAAAGAGGACTTTGAAGGAGAACAATTATTGTAGTGCAAAAGAGAAGTTATTTTAAATAAAATTTATTGTTACTATTATAAATGAGATATTATGAATAAATTAAATACTTTCAAATGAAATAAATTTTGTAAAGTAAAAAATTACAAAAATTTATTTTTATTAATAGTCTTGGCTGGTAATGGTAATAGTGAGGCATTAGGAAGATACCTTATTAACCTTCACAATGATATTTCAGGGGTTGACAACTTTTAAAATTTCCTCTCAAAATACTTAGACTCAAAAATATTAAGACTAAGCTAGACTTCTAAAAAACATATATTTTTTTTTACTTTTGTTGTTATAATCGGCTAAATAGCAATATCTGTGTCCACAAGCAATAACAACTAAAGTCGAATTAAGAACAAATTTAGTTACTGCTAATATTATACCTCTACACTCGAATCTGTAATGCAAGTCAAATTTCATCTTTGTACCTTAAAAACTGAGTATTTTTTACCTTTAAATATAAACAGCTAAAGTCGATATTCCCTGATTTAACGCAACAATATTAAAATTTAAAATGCTGTTAAAAACTTCCAAAAAACGTGATAAGCTGTTATTGCTTGTGGCCACATATATATATATATATATATATATATATATATATATATATATATATATATATATATATATATATATATATATATATTTCCACGAATAAGACAACCACGTCAGTTAAACTCTGCGCTAAAGTATTAAGTAAAAAATTAATTGAAATCTGAATTATTGCCCTTATTACCCCCTTTTATTTGTTTTTTGCTTAGTGGAAATGTACTTAAGAAAATCATTATCACTTTTTTTTTGGTGCGAGGAGTATTTAACAATCATTTTTAAGTATTTTTAAGTACAGTACTGTTCGAAACCTAAGCAACTTCTTCCCACTAAGTAATAATAGACTCATATCCTTTCTTTAAATAAATTTATAGAAAATATTTTTTATTATTTACTACTACACAATGTGTCTATAACCTTAAAATAACAAAAATTTAATTCCATTTCAACATCTATTCTATCGAATCTTATTGAATCTATGCTCAAAAGATGCGCTAAGGTCGTTAGAAACAAAGGATATCATACCAACTTTAAAAGTTGCTTAGGTTTCGAACAGCGAATTTTTAAGTTAATGGTGTTTTGTTTCATAATTTCTTCCAAAGACATAAAATGTATTTCTTGTTGTTATTATTAGTATGTAGACTATATGTATAATAATAAATAAATGGGAAATTTTTCATTAATCTATTTAAAAAGAACATATACGACCATGAGTATTTACTGGGGAAAAGTTGCTTAGGTTTCGAACAATACTGTATATAAAGGAAAAAAAAACTTTAAATGTAAATATTTTAAACAAATAAAAGGAAGGTTTCTTGGATATAATAAGTTTCTTGGTTTTTATTAATCATATGTTGGTTTTTCAGAAGTTTAAATTTTTTAGCGTCCTATGGTTTTTTATATAAAGGTGTGTGCATCTTTCAGGTAGAAAAAAAAATGCATGAACTATGAGCAAGAATTGTATGTTAATTGCGTAATTAAGGTAATTAACAATTTTAAATGCGAAAATACATTGGTAAGATGTACTTAAACGAACTACGCCAAGTACCTGAGAACATGTAGCTTGCAGCTCGTGTTCTTTAAAAGGAACTTAGCCAAGTACCTAAGTACAGACATCAAATAAATATTATTGTTAAATCTCCGAATAATAGTTTTTAATAAAAGAAAACTTTTCTTAGATTTGTCTTCAAATATTTTATTTTACTTCGTACAAGGCAAGTGTTAAAAACTAAAGTATAAGTAAGATAAAGGGCAATTGTTAAATCAAACTTTAGTATTTTCCATAACATTCAATTTTCAATAGGCAATGGGAATAGCTTAGTGATTGCCCGTTTGTAAGTTCCACTTTGAGTTTTTATTTCGGCTACGCGATGGATTCCATTTATAAGGCGGCGCGTTGTCATCTTGTACTGCAACCAGTGTGTTTGGTTTTAACGGTGCGTTGTTAGTAGACCATTTATTGCGCTGCTGGAGCAAGTGTAAATATTCCTTTGACCATCTTTGCCAAAAAACTTGTTGTAATTGCTTTAGTCTTCGAAAGCGTTCTAACCTGTTGATATTCACTGTTGATACATCAGGCTCAGAAAAGGACGTCAGAGGCTGGCCTATTAAAAAATGACCCGGAGTAAGCGCTTCAAGGTCATTAGGATCAGATAAAAGCGGTGTAAGCGGCCTAGAGTTAAGAATTGCCTCGACTTGTGCGGTGACGGTAGTCAATTCTTTGAACGTTAAAGTTGCATTGGCTACGGCTCGTATTAAATGATGTTTGGTTTGCTTTACAGCAGCCTCCCACAAACCTCCAAAACGGGGGGGATTTTGGTGGGATTGTGTGCCAGTGTATGCGATCTTCTTGACATAGTTTTAATATTTCAGCTTTGTGATTTTCGCTTTCAAACAGTTTTCGAAGTTCAGCTTATTCTTTTTTTGCTCCAAGAAAATTTGTAGCGTTGTCCGACCAAATTGCTGTGCATAGTCCTCGTCGAGCAACAAAACGCCGCAGAGCAGCAAGAAAAGCAGGTGTAGACAAGTCGCTGACGGTTTCGATATGTACGGCCTTTGTGGTGAAACATACAAAAATGCAAATGTAGGCTTTAATAGGTGCGCCACCACGAATTCTCGAGTGGATAAAAGCTGGACCACAAAAATCAATTCCAGTTGTCAGAAATGCTCGTCCTGGTGTTACTCTTTCCTTGGGAAGGCTACCCATATTGGGATCCTTTTTGGTAGGCTTTGTGCGAAAACATCTAACACATCGATGCACAATGTTCTTGCAGATGTGCAGTCCATAAAGTGGCCAATAACTTTGTCTGACGATGGCGAAAAGCGTTTGAGCACCGGCGTGCACATGCTTAAAATGATAATAAGAAATTAAGAGTTTGGTTAATTGACATTTCTTTGGTAATATAATTGGATGCTTTGATTCATATGTTAAGTTCTATGGTGTAATCGGCCTCCATCTCGAATGATATTTTCATGATCAAGAAAAGGTGATAAGCTCCTAATTGAACTGGTCATCTCAACCACTCCCTTTTCAAAGAGTGACTTATATTCTGAAAAGGGATGACGGCGCTGACTGTTGAGTATTAATTTATTTCGAGCTGCATTGATCTCTGAAGCTGTGAGGGGGCTGACATGCCGCTTATCTGATGAAAGTTTAATGTGCTGTAAAAGCGAATGCAGTAAGCAAAAATACGTTCTAATTTCAGCAAAGCGCCACGGTAAAAGACTGTTAGTGTTAAATAAGCGTATGAAGAGTTAATTGAAAGGAAAACGAGCTTGTTTGGTCTTCTTTCAGGTATGTCGTCGTCGTTAATTTGTTGATCTTCCAATAAGGATAAAATTTGTGATGATACCTGTAAAAATTCTGGACCAACTTTCCACAACGATGATTTTAAAAACTCATTAGGCATTAGTCCCCGAGAAATCAAGTCTGCAGGATTTTCTTTGGTATTAACATAAAACCATTCATCATTGCGAGTTAGTTCTTGTATCTTGGCTATTCTGTTGGCCACAAATGTTTTCCACGTATAAGAGGGCTTCGAGATCCATGCTAGAACTATTTTCGAGTCTGTATATAAAGCTTTTCTAGTTACTGTTATTGGAAATATGTTAAGTAGTCTCTCCATTAGTTCTACCATAAGAACTGCTGCTAATAGCTCAAGTTTAGAGATTGACAAGGAGCTCGTTGGTGCAACACGAGACTTTGCACAAACTAAACGGGTAGTTATAGCATTGTCTTCATCTATCCACCTTCAATAGCAACAAGTTCCGTGGGCATATTCACTACTATCTGAAAAAGAATGAAGCTGTATGCTTTTTGTGGCATTTTTAACCAACAGATGACGAGGAAAGCTGTATTCATTGAGTGTCTGCAGTTCTGAGGTATAGGTATTCCAGCGGGTCTCATATTTAACTTCTAGGCGTTCGTCCCAAGATGTTTTAAATTTCCGGAGTTCTTGCAGAAATATTTTTCCAAGTACCGCAACTGGACCGATTAAGCCAAGGGGATCAAATATTCGACCAAGATTCGACAAAACAGAACGTTTTGTTAATATTTGCGAAGGTTCAAATTAAAAATTATATACAAACGTATCTTCACTGGGTTGCCAAATAAGACCCAGGGTTTTTACTACTTCATTTTTTTCAATTTGTAAATATGCTTCTTTATAATTTTCGGGGATAGTGTGTAGTAGCCTGGAGTCGTTTGAGCAAAATTTTCTAAGCTCGAAGTGTGCTGCACTGAGAATTTTTCGAATATCTGTTAACAGTTCAGAGGCTGCTTCTAAAGAATTTGAGCCAGTCATGATGTCATCGACATAAGTATCTTTTAAAATTGCTGTTGAAGCTTGCGGATATGTCAATGCAATATCGTCAGCCAGTTTTTTAAGACAGCGTGTGGCTAGGTACGGAGCAGCTGATGTGCCATATGTCACCGTATTTAGCTGGTACACACTAATAAGTTGTAGAGGATCCTGCCTCCATAATATCATTTGATATTTTCTATCCAGAGTGTCCACTTCAATCTGCCTGTACATTTTATTTATGTCTGCCGTAAAAACGTAGCTGTATGATCGAAAACGGTTAATGACAGTAAATAGGTCGGATTGAACTGTAAGGCCCACCATCAGCATATCATTTAGTGACAAATTCGTAGATGTTTTTGCCGACGCTTAAAAAACAACACAAAGTTTGGTGGTTGAACTGTCAGCTTTAAAAACGCAATGATGTGGTAGAAAATAACAACTACTCGGGATGTCATCACACAATGGGTCGATTCGAGTCATATGATGCAAGTTTTCATACTCAGTCATAAAGTCACAGTATTGGCGTTTGAGGTTATTAATTTTAAGTAGCCGTTTTTCTAAAGATTAAAGTGACGCCTAGCCAAAGTTATAGAGTCGCCTAGAGAAGCAGGGGGCCTTCTGAACGGAAGTCGCACAATAAAGCGTCCATTTGCAGATCTTTTCACAGACGAATCGAAATGAAGCTCACATAATTTTTCTTCAGTTGTTAAAGGTTTTGTGTGGATAGTGTGTGCTTCAACTTCCCAGAATTGACGGATTATGGTTTTTAAGGCCGCTGTGGAAGACATTTTAGAATTTTTGCAATGAAAACTTAATTGTTTAGTTGATACTCTTTTGCCTGTAACAATCCAGCCGAGCTCAGTATTTTGCAGAACAGGAAGACCATTTCCTAGCCGAATTGTTTCAGTGATAAGAAGATCTGAAAGTATTTCAGCTCCAATAAGCATATCAATTCTTTCAGATTTGTGAAATAATGGGTCTGCAAGTGTGAGATGGGCGGCAAGTTCCATTCAGAGACATCGAAATCCAGTTCAGGTTGACGTTCGCTAATACGTGGAAGCACGTGAAATTGTAGTTCAGTTGAAAACGATGTACAACTGGATTTGATAATTGTTGAGATGGAATGTCGAACTTTAGTATTTACATCACCAATTCCAGTGATTTCTGTTTGGTTCAGTTGGCGTTTAATTCCTAGTTGAACTGCTAAACGTTCCGTGATGAAGTTTAATTGAGACCCTGAGTCTAATAAAGCTCTGCAAAGAGAAGTAAGACCCCATTTATTTTTTACCTGTATTAGCGCAGTGGCCAGAAGAATTATAGTATTTGTATCAGCCGACTACATAGTAGCATTTGTTGCTGCAAAAACTGACGATTCGGAGGACACTAGATTAGCTTTACTTAAAAGACCTTTAGAACCTTTGATGTTGCTTAACGCATGTTCATTGTTTAATAGTCACGATGACTGCTTATTAGCAACAGTTGATGGCTGCGCTTTGTTAAGGTAGAAAGTGTTATAGTGTAATAAGGTATGGTGACCACCTTTACACTCTTTGCGTTTTTCGGCTTCGCAAGTTTGATGCGTATGACCTGATTTTAGGCAGTTGTTGCACAAATTTCTCTCATGAACTGAATCGAAACACTGCTTTGGAGCTTGAGTTAAAAACTTTCGACATCTATAGATGAGATGATTTGTTTCCTTGCAATAAGCACACATTTTTTGATAGTTAACGTGTTTTGACACGCAAAGTGATGCTCGTCCTTGCTTGAAGTACATTTGCTTTTTTGAAATTGATGAAGTGTTGACCTGTTGGCGAGCAGACGACCTATCTTCTAATTGATTACATCTCTTCTCTAAAAACTTTGTAAGTTCATCTAAAGAGGGTGCTCTATCAGTGACTGCTTCATCATTCCATTTTTCCAGAGTGCTGTTGTCAAGCTTAAATAGAATGACTTCGACAACTGGCCTGCCAAGAGATTTTAACGCTCGTAGGTGGACGCTGACAGTATCAACCAAGCCTCTCAAAGCTACTGCAGAAACTTTCACTATTGGTTGTAAATTGAGCAGCTGTCTGACATGTTCACGTATAATAAGTGGTTTCTTTTGATACCGATCAATCAAAAGTTTAAGAGCCGCTTCATAATTTTCCGCAGTTACCTCAGCAGATTGGATTCGGCGTAATGCACCATCCTTAAGCGAAGACCTTAAGTAATGAAAGCGTGTGACGTCACCGAGAGCAGAATTTTTATGTGCAAGTGCCATAAATGTGTTGTAATATGTTATCCATTGTGTTTAATCATCTGAGAAAAGGGGCAATGATATTTTTTGAAGTTTTAGTGATGAGCTTCCCGTTATCATATTCTGGCTTTCATCGGCCTTTTCATGTTTAAGACGATCGATTAATGCTGATTAGGCCGGACGAAGAGCAAAATGAAGTTTTTCAAATGTGGCGCGTATGGCGGTTGTTTCTTCGCTGGTTTCGTATTCCTCGATGGCCGATTGCATAGCCTCAAAGTCTGAAGAATACTTTTCTAATTCTTGCATTCTTAACTCTACTTCATGAAAAGAAGCAGTGGACAACTTATTTTTCACAAAGTCTTGAATACGATGCTGTTGAGCAATTATAGTTGCACGTTTATTTTTAATTTTAGCTAATTTAGCTTCAGCCATATTTTTTATAAAATTTCAAATTCAACTTTGTTACGGTTTTATTACATTTGTTTTTTAACACCTTTTGTATGATCTGATTCTGTTCACTAACAAAAGACAAAAAAACCCTTGAAATTTTGTCAAGAATGCTTGTGAGATACCATAAAAGATTGCTACTAATAATAACAAAAAATCATTCCGTTATCATTTTATGTAAATTGTTTTTGTTTTTTCTACACTTATATTTAAAAAACCAGTAGTTTTATTAAATTGTCTTGGGCAATGTAAACTGTAGTTTTTTTTTTTTTCTTTTTCACTGCTTCGTTGTATTTATTCTCTGCCGACGTTCTGACTGATGAACAAAAGAAACAATAAATCGAGGAATGTATGTTTGTAACATATGCACGTACATATTTTATATTTAATAAAATAACATTAATTTATTAATAATTCATTGCCGTTTAAACAATTCAATTAAAAAATGGAACAACGTGTTCTGTCACGGTCGCCAATGTTAAATCTCCGAATAATAGTTTTTAATAAAAGAAAACTATTCTTAGATTTGTCTTCAAATATTTTATTTTACTCCGTACAAGGCAAGTGCTAAAGAACAACTAACTAAAGTATAAGTAAGATAAAAGGAAATTGTTAAATCAAAGTTTAGTATTTTCCATAACAATTATAGCAATAATTATAAGACAGCCTTGTGCTTAAACTTAAATCGTTAAGTTCTAAATAGTTATCGCTAAAAAAATTTAATAGTTGATATCACTGTTTTTAGTATTTATGTATCTTTACGACAAGAGGCTGTTATATGTAAGTAGCATATGCAAGTTTGAACATGAAAATTATAAACCGTACGTTACACACTGATTTTAACACACACGAGATTATATATGGATAGCAATTTTGACATTCCATAAGACTTATACACGTAGTCTAAACAAACCTTTAAAGTGTATATATTCTGAGTTCTTATCAGAGTTCCCGTTCGCCCGACTAAAGTCGCAATTTGGCCCTTTTTTAGCGGTCTGCGCCTTTTAGTGAGACTCTTTTTGACACTGACTTCCAACTTTTTTTAATTTTTGGGACTTTCTACCCTTTTTTGTAGTTTCTCACAAAAAACATTTAATTTCCAGTAAATTATAAATAACATGCGACAACCAAATTTATTAAACTTAAGTAACGCTGTTAGTAAAGAAAACAGAAAATATGTATAGATGCATGTGTTTAAAATATATCAACTGTATATCCTATGATAAAAATATTCTGTAATGAGCTTTTTGTTTTGCTGCAATTTTTATACCCTTCACCACAAAAAGTGGAAAAGGGGTAATCAAAATTTGTTATTCCGTGTGGAATCGATCATAGTGTCGAAAGAGGTGCTATTGGAAATCAGCATTATCGGTCCATGTCCTTTGAAGCAGCAGGCAAATCACTACGCCTTCTTTCATGTCATTTGGAACAATTAAGTAACTCCAATTAAAAAAAATAAATGTATGGGGCGATAAAGAATTAAAAAATAAGAAAAAACATCACGTGAAAAAATTGGCGCTCGCCCAGATTTTTCGAGTTACAGGGCTCTTAAATTTTCAAATTTTTTAAAATATCAATTGGGTATCATTGTAAAGCTTTTGAAGGTCTTTAAGGAAATACTAAATTTTTGAAAAAATCATTAACCCATTAAGAGACGATGTCACTTTTATGTAAAATTATATATGTGCAGTACCAAATTTTCTTTTATTTTCTAATCTCTGTCACCCCAATATTTGCTTTTTTTATTGGAGTTACTTCACCTAACTATATTTAAATAGATAGTGAAGGGTATATAAGATTCGGCATAGCCGACTATAGCACTCTTGTCTTTTTTTGTTTTACGATTTTAATTAATAATAATGCTAAAAAAAAGAGATTTGCGACTTTTTTTTCTTAAACGAATTTTTTGTGCGACTTTATTTTTATAAAACAACCTTTTGCGCTTCTTATGCATAGCGAAGTCGATTGAGCGATGTCTGTTTGTCCGTCCGTGTTAGTGATAAAATAACTTTTGCTAAGGTACTCGAAGAGTTAGAGAAAATTTAAATTGATTTACATACATGTTAAAGGGTATATAAGACTCGGCATAGCCGAATATAGCACTCTTGTTTTTTAAATAATATTTGTCACCTTCCACAAAAGGGGGCGGATTAAACAGGAGTCCTTAGTCCAAGTTTAAGTTTTTGAATTTTCGCTGACTCCTAAAGTTGCACTTGCTAAGTATGGGAAACTTCGACGGTACAATTAGTTCTTTTAAGCGGAATTTTTTCTCTTTGACTTAGGTGAGTTCAATAATTTTTTAGAGCCAATATAAACCAAAACTAAAGTAAAGTCCGGCTAGATTCGCTAAATACCCCTATGTGCAACGCAGCCATTGAGGTTTCTTAACTTGTGTTAGCTAGTTATCGCATCAAGTTATACACACACACTCAAATACGGACAGCAACAGAGCTTGCCAAATCTTATTTTAGAAAAAATACTTAAACCTATAATTTACGACTTTGTGTAAAAATACAATAGTTTCCGTAAAAAATAAGAGAACATATTAATTCGTGCATAGTTTTTTTGTTTTAAAGTTAATTTTAAGTAAAAGGCCGACTTCCTAAACGCAAGTTGCAATGCATATTTACAATGCATACACTTCGTAAACGCATTCGCAAACTTTCTGGCAATGTCCAATGTTCCTAATCTTTTGGCAACTCATTTTAATGAGTATCAGGTATCAAAATCGCGCAACATTTTTATTTTGTATGCAAACATTTGAGTTGCAATGGCTGAATAAGTATTTTCTTGTTTATTTTTAATAAGTTATTTATAATTAAAAGGTTTTATTGAAATAATTAAACACTTTACATTGCAAAGACAAAAAGTGGACCCATCAGCGCAAAAAATTATTTGTTTTTATGTATTCACTATACGTTTGTACTTATGTACATTAAAGGTGCTTCTTTGCATACGAAAATGTGAATAAAAAATGTCATTATCCATTAATTCAATGCATTCCTCAAAATTTTTATTTTTGATCACTTTTCTTCTAGGGATTTTTATTGTCCTTAACAAAAGTTTTCTCTTTTTTTTTCTTTTTAATGAGTTTCTTGAGCAAATTAATATTTTTGGAGGATTTGGCCTCCGTTTTTCAAAAAAAAAAAAAAATTATTAAATTTTATACATGTTTTTGACATTTGTTTTAAGTATGAGTTGCATACCGACGTTCCTAAATGCCGATAAAATGCAAAAAATGTCTCTACAACGCAAGGTTGCACTTACGACATGTTTAGCATTGCATACGCATTTATTTAAATTATGCATTGCAACTGGCGTTTAGGAAGTCGGCCAAATTCATAACTTCACTTCAGTATGTGCTTGCGATTTAAAGTCGCCAAATATCCTATGATTGTAAACTGCAGAGCACCTTTCATGCGATTTCAACTTCCATCGCAAGTTTTAAGCGATTTAAAATTGTCAGAACATGCCTAAATAATTAATATTATTAAATGCATTTATATTTTTCAGTTTTGGCTAAAGTTCCTTCATCAATTGTGATATATTGTAGAGAATAGTAAAATTTAGACGCCAGTATAATGAAATGTTCTTTCTGGTTCGCTACAGTCTTATTTACCAATTGAAAATCTGTTATTTATAAAACTTTTTAGAAGAATTAGGATAAGAGCACTTTTTAATTTTTTACGTTATATTTTTAAACGAATTTAAGCAAAAACTGAAAAATAGCCTTTTATACAAAATAATTTAAATAAAAGACGATCTTAGAAATCATATAAAAGTATTATAATTTATTTAAATACACCATTGCAGTTAAGGTAAATAACGTTTTAATATGCTAGAAATAATATAAGAAAGAATCGTTTCTAAGCTCAGCATACTATATGGAGTTTTCTAATAGTAATATACTTTTAACCACTTATAACTCATCATGTTCATTTGATTGATCTTCCTCAGTTGAAACATCGTCTTTATCTTCATCCTCGTCACCTACTTTTTTATTTTCCTCTTCATCTTTTTTTCTTTGCTCTTCGTCCTGAAGTTCTTTCATTTTCTTCTCTCCTGCTTGTCTATTCTTGACTTCAGCTGCTTCTTTTGATGCTAACGCGATATCATCCGTGATAAGTATGTTATCAAATATAGTTCCCGATTTAACTTGCCACAAATCAAATCCAATTATACAAATTTCCTTACGCAAATACAGGTTTGGGTCAGGGATGTAATCAGGGTTTTCAATTTCTGGATGTTCCCATACACCTTTATAATTTGGATTGTCAATTTGTTTTGGTTGCCATTCGCCTTTATATTCTGGGTTATCAACCATGGGTGGTTCCCATTCCCCATCCATTTCATCGTCCCAATCTTCAGGTTTTGTCGCATCCGGATCTGCTATGTGTTCTGGCTTATCCCATTCTTCAGGCTTTTTATCCGTTGGGTCAGCTATTGTTGGCTGAAAGGAAAATACTTTTTATTAGTTGCAAATAAAATATTGTGATTAAAAAATCATGTTGGTTAATGATAATAAAGATACTATTAATTATTTAGTTTATTCATTAAGCCTTTTTGTTAACAGTTCAGGACCTCGAGCTAGATTTTTCATTTAGAACTTAAAGATACCATTGTTATTATCCTATATGCTTTTTCTGCCCAGTGTATTTAGCCTAGGTCTCCATTTAGGCTTCTTATAATTACCGGGGAGAGCATTTAAAACTCAGCATAACCTATTGCAAATTTTAGGTAAGAAATTATTTGTTTCAAACTACAGTTCTCCTTTTCACTGTTTTTTTACTCTAAATTCTATAATAGGCAAAAACCAGTTAAACCGCTAAAAAAAGTTTAAAGAGGACATAATAGTACACACTTTGTTGATAATCCAAGTATTTGTCTAAAACAGGACAAACTTTTTTTTTTGATACACCCTTCAATTTATAATTTTAATTATTTTTAATTGTTGTTATAGCGGTCAAAGTAATACATTGTTTGTATATTACATAATGTTCAATAATTCTTGCAAAAAAAAAAACGTCTTCAAAACAGATTTCATCCGTATATCAATAACGGTTCAAGAGTATGGTCACATACATTAAATTACATTAACTATTGGGTCACCCTTATATTCCATCTCCAAACTTTATACTTTTTTAACTGTTCAACATTTTGGCAATATGTATACATCAAACTACACCAACTACAGGGGTAGGGGTAGACAGTAGCAATCAGGTTCTTTGTAAATTTGAACCGCGTGTCTATAAAGGTTTAACAGTTGCCATCAGATTACATCAACTATACAACTCTTTAATTTATAATTTAAGATATTTATACTTCTTATTATACCAAAGTGGTGGACATTCTGTCTAATTTTCAAATGTTGGATATAAAGGTTCAAAATATACGGCCGTATAGGTAAAATAATATTAATTCTAGAAACACCCTTTTATTTCTTAATTAAAATTAAAAACTTTTTGTTATAGCGGACTTAGCAATACAGGTCTCTTTTAAGTTTTAGCGTTCTATCTAAAACGGTTCAAAAGTTCGGCCACATATATCAAATAATATCAACTCTTGGGACACCATTTAACTTCCAAATCCACATTTTATACTTCTTGTTATACCGGAGTTAGCTATACAGGTTCATTGTAAATTTAAAGCGCCTATCCACAACTGTTAAAAAGTATGGCCACATACATCAAATTAAATCAAATATTAGGGCGCCCGCTAATTTATTATTTTGAATATTAATATTTGTTACTAAAACGGTAACAACAATCGACATTCTGTCCAATTTGCAAAGTGTTATCTATAACGGGTCACGTAAAAAACATGATGTTGTATGGGGACACAGTTTTCTAAGATTAAGAACTGTTTTTAAAAAGAAACCAATCTGTAAGCATCACCTTTCAAATAAAAAGAAGTTGAAGATTGACCCAGGAATAACTGAGTCATGGAGGCTCAAATATAGAAGAGCAAGAATTGACCTCCTCCGTTTTTTTAAGTCGGTTAAAAAACAACGCTATATTCATGAAACTACATTACCTATAGGTACACCCTTTATTTTTTGTAGTAGTTATTGTTGACAAGGTTATATTAATATTATTTTAATTTCGCTTATCAATCTATAACGGTTCAAAAGATAAGTCCTACATCAAATAGTATAAGCTATGGAGCCACTTTTGATTTCCATGTCGTTCTTGTTATAAGTTACCTCATCTATAAGGATATCCTTTAAGTTCTTTTTTGTATTTGTTATTGTAGGCAAGTAATATTTGCTTTGTTCGAATTTCAAGTTTTTATCAAGGGTTTAAAAGATAATGTCATAGAGATCAATTTTATTAATTAAAGGGACTCCCTTTAACTTTAACCTTTATACTTGTTGTGTAGCGGACATAGTATACATAGCCAGTATAGGTTCTGTAAAAATATCCAGTATCTTTCTATAACGGTTCCAAAGATAAAACCATATAAAAAAATCAGCAGCTATAAGGTCACCCTTTATTTTTTACACTTATTATTATTGTCGACAAAGAAAAACAAAACTTGTCAAAATTCTAAAGGTACGGTCAGATTAGTCAAATATTTGACCAAAAAGACGTAACCACTAAATTTTGTAAAACAGTTTTTGTCTCTCTTAAGCACTTATTAAGAAATATCAGATCCTAATCAATTTAAAAGGTAAGATATAACATTTGCTTTATTATATATCGTATATTCGTATTGATACGTATCAGAAACGATTATACAAATATTTGTAAAAATAGTGGTTACGCTTTTTTGGTCAAATATTTGAGTAATCTGACCGTATCTTAAGCATTTGCCTATAACTGTTAAAACGATTTTCCATGTACATAAAGAGTGATCTACTATTGTGACATCTTTTAATTTTAAACATTTAAAGTTCTTATTATACCAGACATACTAGTGGACATTCTGTCTAATTTTTAAGAGTTTGCATAGAACAAACATTTATATGAAATTACATAACTTATGGGAACAAATAAAATAAATATGTCAGTCGTTGTTAATCTCTCTTAGTGAACAGAAGTGTTTTTCAACACCTTTTCTTATTATAACAAAGCATTTACAGTTATTGGAAAATTATTTTGTATGTTCTTTTTCATTACATACTTGTTGTAATTTGCGCACAGTACACATTTTAGTAAAGCAAATATATATTAACTCAAGCTATAACCTCTAAATATAAATGAGCCGCCGATTTGCCGGAATTCATATACATGAGATACCAAAAAATTATACCTACACCGTATATTCCTCTTCCATTTAAATGCAAAATTATCTCCATTATGGTCACCTAACCAGTGTAGCCACATAAAGGGGATTTCTCACCAAATTGGGGATTTCAGCATAAGTTTGTAGGCAGGAATTCGTGGGGAGGGATTTGGGATTTTTCATTCTTAGGTTTTTTTTTAGCACCACTTGTTGAATTAATTGGCAATGATTTATATACTTTGATTTTTTTCCTTCATGTACTACTGTCTAATCGAGTTATTATGTAGCACAAGATAGTGACTTAAATATTTTTGTACAGCAAATTAAAATAACAAATTCTAGTATCATATCAGTGGTCATCTATCTGATTTTTTTTTTTCATAATGTTATATAAATATACATGAAATATTTCGTACCTTTTGTTATCACATCAAAAATTCAAGATTTTAAGGTTCGTGGTGAGCATCTTTAAAGTTTTTTTTCATAAAAATGCGAATTTTTAATTGTTTCGTTTTGGGGACAGCATTGGGGATTTTCGTTTAAAAATGGTGAATTTTGGGGCTTCATACTTCAAACAGGGGACAAGAGCCAGAATTTTTCTGGCAACACTGCACCTAACCAAAACTTGTGAATAAGAAAAGTTATGCTTTAATTGCGGAAACCACAATCATATTAACAAAGAAGCTAATGAAAAATGTACTAACGACACCTGCTGCATCAACTGTGAAACAAACATTCAGGCATGTTCTGAATTCCACATGAAATTTTCACTTTATAATTTACAAAGCATTGTTGCTATAACATTTTTTTTTTACAAAAACAATGCTTTGAAAAATACAAAGTGAAAATCTCGTGTGAAATTCAGAACATGCCTGAATATGAAGGATTTTTTTCGTAAAGGATAGTGAAATTGTATACTATCATTCACTTGCTAAAATGGCCTATAAAAACTTTAGAGAAACAATATAAAAAAATGTCTCAAAAGTCCCAACGCGAGTGTCCTACTTGCGAAATGAATATCACAAAAGCCCAATTCAGTATTGTGTGCGGTAACTGCGGTGTTTACTATCATATTAATTGTGCAGGAGTGTCGGAGGACAAGCCAATAAAAAAATTATCTCCAAATTTAAATGCGCATAGTGCGAAAAATGTGATCATAGCATATTGATTTAATAAAACGTATAAAGGAAGTGCAGAAGTCTATTGAAGCCAAAATTGATATTACAAAATTCGACATTGAGCGCCGAGTGGATGATTGCTTTCTTAATTTTGAAGTTAAAATAAATCATCTTGTCAACAACTTCCGTACTGAAATTAATAGTGACTGGAGTAAAATCTGATATTAATCAGTGTGTATCAAGTATCCATGAGAGGGAAAAATCGAATGTGGCAAAGTACCAGCAACTGCTGGCTAAGAATAATATGCTTGAGAGACCTTTCAATAGATCTGCCATTCTGATCAGTGGTCTAACCTGTTCCATAGAGAATTTATCTGAAAATGTAGTTATTATTAGTAATCTAGTTGGGGTGGTCATATATTATTCAGATATTAACCACTGTTGTAACATAAAAAGACGAAAACAACTTTAAGTCAATATTAATTCAGTGCGGCTGCGCGATGATATTATGAAAAACTATGTAAAGTCAAAACCACTACTACTAAAAGACATTATTGGCGGTTTCATTGAATCCAAAGTATATTTAAATGCCAATCTTTGTCCGGCTACGTCGAAACTACAATATCTGCGCCGCAAGTTGCTGTTAGAGAAGAAAATAATAAAATATGTAATTGTCAACATGGATATTCCGAAAGCAAGGATTACTAAAATGTACAATAAGAAGGTGATGTGTGATCCAGCGGAGTGTGCTCGTGTACTGGATAAATCTCTTGAAGTAAATGGGTCTATTGGAGGGAATGCTAATTTGTGATAATGACAAATAATTTTTTTCTTACTATATATATTTTTTTGACATTCAATTTATTACTTTTCTGTCCTTTTATAGTCACCAAATATTTGTAAATCATTAATTGGCAGGGTACATGATGTGAATTGATTTTTTTTCTTTTAAATTTAATTTGTTGTAACAAAGACGTTAACAGTGTTAAGATGATATGTTGTGTAACTGCTTTTTTTATTTCTTGATATTAGTGCAAAAGTTTTGATCTCAGTGTCAAGTGCTTAAGTTTCTTTTTCCGATCTTTTTTTATGAGTAAATAAGATTTCATAGGGCGGTAGGGCCGTTTTTTTTCTTCCTTTTACTTTCTTTGCTCACTTCTCTTTTTGCACATGCATGGTAGAACAGAAGTTGGATGGGGATAACTTGGGTGTGGATGCTTCGAATGCTACTGTAATCAACAGAGTTATACAAGCCGGCAACTTGAATGTCTTGTATTTCAATGCGCTTAGTACCGCGGGAAAATAATGTTAAGTTTGATGAAATTCGATATTTAATGGAAGGATGTTTGCTGTTGTTGTTGTAACAGCTCTGATTCTGACGAGAGTTCTTTCCTGAAAAGATATAAAACAAAAGCAAAACTTAATTGTGTGTACGTGTGTCATCAGGTGGTACTGGGAGGTGTAGAAATTGCGCAACCATAATCGGTCGTATCCTAGGCCCATAGGGCGTAAATTAGTGGGCCATTGGGATAATTAAATAAGTGGACTGTGTCGTGAAGGCTATGGAGACAGGCTGGGCAACGGTTCAAAGTGCCAGGAACCATTCGTTCACGGTAGCAGTTAAGGATACTGTACCAACCGGCTCTTAATTGTGCCAGAACTGATCTAGTTTGCCTGGGCAGAAGCCTCTCATCTTCTGAAATCGCAGTTAGGTGTTCATTTAGGACTTTATTACATCTGTAGTCTAGGACCGCCTGTCGATGTAAAATTGTTGGGTGTCTGCAATGGACATCCGGTTTATTTCAGATGGAATAATATCCCGGATGTCATTGCGATAATGCCTTAAGTCCTGCCTGATGTGTCGGGGCGGGGGATCCCGCAATATCGCCTCGTGATCAGGGTGACTAAGCAGGTGACAAGCCTGCGTCAGCGATTTGGGTAGCTATCCTATTCAAAGCCGTTGTGGTGCTGTAGGATTCCCTGAAGCCATGCTGGTGTGCGGCGGGTAAAAGATGTTCTTTTAGAGTTGGCAGTAGTAACGCTTCTAAAACCTTAGCTACGGGTGATAAAAGACAGATCGGGCCATAAGATTCTCCCATTGTAGCGGGTTTGTTTGGTTTTAGTATGGGAATTATCAGAGCATCCTTCCAGATATCCTGGATCACCAATTGGCGAATCAAGATTTCTAGAAGGCGCGTCAAGCGATACTGGGCTAAGTTTTTTCAACATTAGCATTGAGATGCCATCAGGACCAAGAGCCTTTGAGGGTTTATATTTGCAGATAATATTTTTCACTTTATCGAGAGTAAATCTCGTTTTAGATTCTTGGTTCTGCGGATTATGACTCTTTTATCCTTATTCTGCGAGGTGGGGCGTTTGAAAAACTGTCGGCAGAATAGTTTTACACATTTCTTTGCATCTGTATGCTGAATATTGTGGAATCCCATAGCGGCGAGGTTTTTGTTGCAGTTTTAGCCAGATACTTTTAATAGTAGACCAGAGCTTTTTTGAACTGAATGAACAATTGTTTGCTGCGGCGATGTTCATTGACAAGTGTATTTATTTTGGCCGTCAGCAGTTCAATTCGCTCATCTGCTTGGTTGCATGCGCGTAATCGATCGTGCTCTTAAGCCATGAGTGCTGCGCTGGTTGGAAAATGTGGTCTAGTATTAGGGATTCTGCCTGATGGTATAAAGCGCCGGGATGCCCTGAGAAGAGTTGCCTGAAAACTCTTTCTCCCTTCCTGGCACAAGTGGGGTAGGGTAATTGACGAAGGGAGTCATCAATAAATTTATAAAAACCCTGCCAGTTGGCTTTATTGTAATTAATAAAAGTGCGGTTATCATGGTAAGCAAAGTCACTTGGCTTCTCAACAGCGACCACAATGGGAATGTGGTCCGAGTTAAATGCAACTTGGGTTTGCCAGCTTGTATAGGCAAGTAGCGATGAACAGACAATGGAAATGTCTGGTGAGCTTACACATCTTGCATTAACTCTTTCAGGTGGCACCAGTTACCACAAACTGAGCACTTGACCGATGTGACATTACATGTTATTCTGTTGTGACACACAGAGCAAAACCAGATCTGGGGCAGCTGGATTTTTTCAATGCCAGCTAAAATAAGTAATATTTTGATAAAATTGCTGGCATGTTTTGCTCACCTGAGGAAAAAACTTTCAATTTGTACAGCTGTTGCTTGATTGACAAACTTTGGCCGAAAAAGACTCGGGTCGTTCCGGAGCGAAGATCCAATTGTCGTGGGAACGAGGATGTTTGTTGGATGCCTTTGGTGTCTTGAAGACCTGGTATGAGTCAGTTTGTGACTCTGCTGCATCCATTACCGGCTAAAAGCTGTTTAGAAGTGATCGTATGAACAAGAGAGTTGGTGGGGTATTTATTTATATTCTTGAGAACTTAATGACAAGGGCCATTTATGATCAACAATCTGATGTAGAAATTGAATGCCTTTTTGCTGAGGTTGTTCTTGATAAGAATGATATCATTCTTTTAGGTATTATATACCTACCTGATGGGAACTTTTCTCACTGTGAGAGTGTTCTCAGCAATTTTTCTGATAGGTATAGTAAAATTTTGATTATGGGAGATTTTAACTTAAATATGTTTTCTAGAGGCACATCCGGTTCGTGAAATATGTAATCGGATATCCTTAGCTATGGTTCATAACTCACTTTTCCCCTCAACATACAACAACATCTCTGATTGATAACTTTCTGGTATAGAGTTAGTTACATATCATTGCCAATTTCAAATTCCGGCATTGAATTCATATCACGCTGCAATTTTTCTATCTTATAATGTCTATGGCAGTTATAGCTCTAATATAGTTCATTATAGACATTATAAAAGCCTAGATATTAGTATTGTTTTTTGTTATGTGTCATTTACATTCTCACATCTTTATCTTTATTATCGATAATTTGTTGCTTATTATTTTCTCACTCTCCTATTTTGACATTCTTTTGTAACTTCCTTTTTTAAAACTCTCTTCCTTTTTTGCTGCCCTCGTGAAAGCATCGAAATTAATTTAAAACCACATGAAATTATAATCTTGAATTAAATAAATAATTACAATTAATTATAGCAAATAAAGTCTTTTGATTCTCGGCTCCAACAAAGGTTATGGGCCCAGTGGTTGTTTAAATACGTATTATTATTTTTTTTATTAAATAAAAACGAGGTGTAAATATGGCTGAATTACATGGAAATTTTCAAGTTCCAAAATTAACATCCACCAATTATTTTAATTGACGATTTAAAATTGAGATGTTTTTGAAGCGAGAAGAGTTATGGGCAACAATTACCGGTGAAGCGAAGCGTGATGATGCTGCTTGGATAAAAGCTAATTAGCGGGCGCCTTCCACTATTGCACTATGTATTGGTGATGACCAAATCCATCACATACTCAGTAAGACCAGTGCAAAAGATGCTTGGAATGCGCTGAAGGAATTTTATGAGCGTGATTCGCCAGGTGTAAAGGTGAGACTGCTTCGACAGGTAATGTCCAAAAGAGCACATGACATGGAGATGCATGTCAGCCAAATGAACGAAATATTTCAAAAGCTTGTGGCGTTCGGCAGCACTATCACATGGGAATTTTTAATGACAGCTACCATGCTAGGTTCTCTGCCCAGTAGCTACGATGGTCTTATTACAGCTTTGGAGGCACATGATGAAAAAAGTTTAACACCAACGTTGGTAAGTTCCAAGATAATAGAAGAATTTCGTCGAAGACAAGAGAGGGACAAAGAAGCTGAAGCTGAAGGCGCTAATGTGCTACGTGTATCAAATTTTAGACGCAAGAGTGGGAGTGGCATTACGTGTTGCTTTTGTAAAAAGAAAGGCCATATCAAAAGTAAATGCCTACAGTACTCTGCGTGGAAAACTAAAAAAAAGGTGATCAAAGGCCGAAAGTTAATGTTGTTGAGCTAGACGAATTTTCTGAGCATCTATTTTTTGTCGGTACACTTGTCATATATTTTGCGATCGGGATTTGTTTGATGAATTTGACAGTTCCCACAATGAAAGTGTTTCTGTGGCCAATGGTGATATGATAGCTGCATCCGGAATAGGCAGTGTCGTGATATACCCTTTGAATGAAGTCGGAAAATTCACCAAGGTTTGCATTGATAATGTGTTGTATATTCCTGAAATCGGAGGCAATTTAATTTCAGTAAAGAGATTGTCCGAAAGGAATATAAAAGTTACGTTTTGAAAGAATATCTGTGACATACGGCTATCGAATAATAAACAAGTAGCAGTTGGCGATTTAAAAAATAATCTATACAGGCTACGTATCAAAATTCTTTAAACTGTGTTACAACTGGAAAGCCTGTTTGCATACATACATGGCATCGTATTTTAGGACATCGCTGTACGGATGCAATTCGAAAAATGGTGAAAGATGATGTAGTTTCGGGTTTAAGATTGGCAGAATGCACTGAAAACTGCAAATACTCTAGCGATTGTGATGTTTGTATCAAGGGAAAATCAACACGTTTACCTTTCCCTAAGGAGTCTAACTACCGGTCAACGAAGCTGCTGCAGCTGATTCATAGCGACCTGTGTGGGCCTATGCAAACTTCAACTCCATCAGGTAAGCGCTATGTATTGACTTTCATTGACGATTTTTCACGTTACACCACTATTTTCCTTCTTAAAGAAAAATCCGAGGCCCTACAAAAGTTTAAAGAGTTCTATGAAAATTATTTTTTAATTTTAGTCCCAGCCAGGGGTTGAACCGGTGATTATCATAAATCAATTAAAATTTTACTTTTTCGGCTTTGGTTCATTTTTAATTTAACTTTTATTAAGAAAAATTATTTTTCAAATATACGCGGACGTTTTCCAAAGAAAACAAGAAAAATTAGACGCTGGCAGAATGTAATGCTGCATTTTCAGGACCGCCAAATCCATCTTCAGCATTCTTTGCATCCAACACCTTGATTTGCGTATACTGTAAATATCATCCATTTAACCAACTAATCAATATTAATTTGGTTGGACGAAATTCACACACAACTCAAAGCATTTTTTTGTTGTCTTCTCTACAACACGTCTTGTACTTTTGTTGCAATTTTGTACTACACCAAATGCAAATTTTATTTTTTAATCATTCATACTTGTTTTTCTCACAACATTATAGATGCTGTTCCAGTATCATATCAACTGTTGATGAGTTAGGTATGAATGTTAATGCGCTGTGCCTTGCGTGGAATAATCATTTTAAGCAACTGACATACAAATTAAGCAAAATCAACAATCTTTTAAAACTAATCTGCTCTCGGAATAAAGGACCTCATATGGAAACAGCACTCAACATCTGCAGTTCTTTAGTAACAGGGACCATTTTACATGGCATCACAATATACGGATGGTCTTCTAAGAAAAACATCAAAAAAATCAATGCTTCCATAAACAACTGTTATAGAACCGCGTCTGGTCTACTTCGAACTACACCTTTGGAAAAATTAAGATTAGAAGCAAACTTTGCAGAATTTCAGAATATGTTAGAAAAAGCCTCTGTTAACATGGGATCTAGAGCTATTACCATTTCCTCGGACGGCCTTCATGAACACTTCTGGAAAAACCTAAACTCTTTATTTAATTGTCAGACATCTGCCACTAACAAAATTATCGCTATTTTGAGAAAATGGAATATATCTATTCCACAAAAACCATCTAGTACTACGGGATCAAAAAATTTTGTAATAGCAGATGATACCCTGAACTGTTTGAAAAAAGATAATTCTGACTCTTCATGCTTTAAGAGAATGTTTACTCAGAAAATAGCTTCCTTCTCTCCTATCGATATTTACTACACAGATGGCTCTTTTCTAAATGGTTTGACATCTTATGCCATAGTAAAACAGATCTCAAGTACACAATTTGTAACCATAAAGGAATGTAGACTACCAGATAACACAGGTATATTTACAGCAGAATTGGCTGCCATTAAAACAGCCATAGATCTCGCAACTGAACATGGAAGAAAAACTTTAATTTGCACTGATAGTTTAAGTTCAACTAAAGCTTTGATAAAAAATAAAAATGGCGTATATGATGATATACTTCGGCTGCAAAACGAAACTCAGCAAATACAAATTTTATGGATTCCATACCATATTGGAATTCATGGAAACGAAAGGGCAGACGACGGGGCGAAAAGAGCTTTAGGCTTATCCAGTATTACGGATATACCAAGTTTACCCAAGGCCATTAGTAATCCTTTTAAAAAAATTCTTCAACAGCAGTACCCAATCACAATAAGACCGAATTACCACAGAAACTTTACGAGAGCAGAATGCGTCATGCTGGCCCGCATAAGAGTGGGCAAATGCCTTTTTAACTCCAAGCACTACTTTGATAGAACCGACCCACCAATCTGTCCAAATTGTAATGTTATCCTCAGCATTTCTCATCTGTTGGCCTCTTGCCCCATTTCAAAAGTTGACGAGCCACTGGAAGAAGTACTTGATTGTTCAAACCCTGAGAACATTAAAAAAATCAAGAGATGTCTACAGCACCACAGCATTCGAGATGTTTAGCCCACTATTTTATCACTTTTTAAGAACATCAATTCAATTTTCATTAATTTTTTTTTAAACGTTAAATTTATCTATCTTTTATGTTTATTTAATACTTAAAAAATTTTTGTATATACATATTTGCTTTTGTTCCTTCTTAATTTAATCTTTAATTTTTATAATACGAGCGCATATGGTCTGGTTACCGGCGCCCTTATGTATATATTTTATAAATTTATTTGTAAAATATATTGTGAATAAATAAATAAATATTTAAAACATTATTGAATTGTTAAAATACTAATAACAAATAGTAAAAAATGATATAAGTTGAAAACAAACTAACAATAAACAATCTAGGCAAACATTATGCGCTTCCTTTTTAAATTACCAACTTAAGCTTTGATTCTTTTCCTATACTTTACACGAAAAGTAAAATTCCAGATTTTTATATAAAAAGAAAATATCCACCGCTGATGGCAATGAACTATAAAAATTAGTCAAGTAATGGAGGCTGGCATTATATTTATATACACACATGTATAATGTATACAGATTACAATCAAAATAATTATTGTACATAATGGCAATGTTAGAAAAAATAAATATAATAAATAACTCCCACGTATGAAAGTCACAAGTAAACAAGGCCATGCAAAAATGTAAAATTTTTCACCTTCCATGCTATAAAGAAGCACTAATAATTGTTCTCAGGGAAGATAACAATAAAAGGAAAAACCTAAATAGCAATTAGATTCCACTTCTTAATAAAAAATTGTAATATGCATTCATTACATTTTTTTAGTTAAAATTTCTACAAATTTTTATTTAATTTAATATAATTTTCTGTCTACAGCTGTTGATTTGTTTATTTCATATAGGTGTAGACAAATAACATGTTTTAAGTCGTTTAAATAAAAAGCCAATTTGACAAAGAATCAAACTGTAACTGCCGTATTCATAAAATACTAAAATAGTTTCAAAATGTATTTTATGACAAATTTGGAATGTTTTTTTTATGAATATGGCAGTATACATACATTTTAATTGAGAAAATTTCCAATTTCGGAAGATAGAAGAAAAACACTAGAATTTCACCGGGGTTTTTAAAAACTGTTGCGTAATTACTTACAATTAAGGCATTTATATGTATTAATGAAAAATTCAGTTCACATTCAGATGTAAAAGAAGTGTTTATATTAGGACTTATGGAACACATCTCTTTTTATTGCAAATCGAAAGTTTTGGAAGAATAATTTAGGTGTTTAAAATGGATTATCAATAAAGTTATTAAGCAATGCTAAGAGTGTCGTGGACTAGGCTAAGGATTCTTAGCTCTGTTCTCACGCTTCGTGTGATGCAGAAGAATAAGCTAGTTTTTGTTCTGCATACAGCCGACCTTTTTCGGCTCTTTATGCAGTTTAAATGATTTGTAAATTTAATTTAAGGTTGAATTATTGGAATGTATAATTTAGTTTAGTTAAATTTAAGCGTGTTAAATATGTAATTTAAACTAATCGATATTGACTATTAATGCCAAAGCACATATATTTCGCTATAATCAGAGCTTGTGTTCAGAAATGTAACAACATATAGTTTATAACTACAAATCTCTATAATTTCCGAACTAATAGCTCCTAACAGCATTACTTGTTTAAGTCAAGTCTAGCATAGCATTTCAAAATAAAAACAAGAGCTACTTTTGGAACTCTTATTTTCGAGTAATATATCCCCAAAATTTTATATATTATATATAATAAAGGATATTATGCCAAGCGTAATATATGTTTCAAAAAAAAGTTATCTATTGTCGACCAGGAAATTATTGTTGTAAAAAAAACTTTTTTTTAAAAATGTTAATGTAATTTGCAAGGACTATATTTAAAACCAATAAGAATCAAAAAAATTTATAAAAGAAAATTTGTTACAAAACACATTTCAAAATAATATTAATTTTTTTATGAATACGGCGAAATTTAAATTGGGACATAAGTCCTCCAGTCTTTACAAAAACTGTTTGTATCTCACCTGGGTTTTTAAAAACTATAACGTGGAATGAAACAATTTTTTTACGTAAAATTTTGAAACTATGGTCCATTCTAAAGCGAAAATGTCGAAATATACCAAATTATATATAAAAACTTTAATTATATATAACTAGAAAAATATGCGTTTCCCTTAAGTTCATTTACCTTTTCTTTTAAAAATTGAATTTTTTTTGGAAGTTCATGTCCGTTACAATTATTTGCATTTCGACATGTTTTGCTACCTTTATTTCGTAATTGTCACTTATTTCATTTTATATTGCTTCTTTCATTTTTTCTCTTTCTTCACTATTCTCACTTCGGATGACTACTGTTCCATTTTTTCTATTTTCAACGTTCATTATTTTGAAATTTATTGGATTTACTTTTTCGTTTAATTCCGCTTTTGTTTTAACCACACTTTGTTTTTCTTTAGGTTTTATAAATTAAAGGGACTATTTTTTAAAACATCTGGCATCACTGTACTATTATTTGAAACGGTCTGACCATATGTCATCTTCGTTTTGACGTTTGTCTCCTTAATTACCTTCTTTATTTCATTACACATTTTCATATTATTTTTCTCTATTGTATTATACATATTATTGTTTTTACATTTCCATATAGGTTTTTAACTACTTTGAAATTTTTTTCACACATTTTTTGAACTTTGTCTATTTTCTTAAATCTTTCTTCATATCTCATTTCTATAGCTTCAAGTAAAGCTTTAATTTCAGATTCATTTTGTCTCAAAGAGCTTTCAAATTCATGTTTATATTCTATTAATGCTTGTTTGTTTTTGTTTAAGCCTTCTTGGATATCTTTTAGTACAAAGTCTACATTCTGAATATACTGCATGCAATCGTCGCAAATAAAACGAACGTAATTGTTATCATCCATGACTTTTGCAGAGTATTGATCTAAAACCGCACATTTTTTGGTACAATGATACACTTTACCAAATACTCCCTGACATCTAATACCACTTTCACCTCTGATGGCTGATCCGCATTTGCTGCATTCAGCCATTGTTGGTTATTTTTTTTTATACTTTTTATTTTTTTACTATACAAATAACTATTTTGTTGTTTATTTTATGTTTTTAATAGTCTCTGTCTATTATTAATATTTAATTTTTATTTAAAAAAAATCACTTAGACTTGTTTTTTCACTTGTTCATTCAATTAAGACAAACTAAAAACCAAATTCTTTATATGTACTGATTCTTTTTCATCAATACACCCTGTAAGAAATATACTTAACCACAATTACTATTTTTCCTACATCAGAGTGCGATTCACTACTCTTTCTTAACGACTATCGCTTGGTTTAATTGACTTAACAAAAAAATCGTTGTTGCTTAAAACCATTTGTTATAGTTAGCGAGATGCAAATTGTTAAAAAAGCGACTATAATTTTTGCGTTGTTAAATTTGTCGACGAAACGAACGAACTACATGTGTATGTACATTTATACATACATACATATGAGCATAAACGTAGAAAATATATACATACTCGAACTCAAAATAAATATGTAAATAAAATAAATACAGTTTGTTTTCAATTTAATTAAAGTAAACATTATTCTTTTACTAATTTTAAATAAGAGTATTTACAATTTATTTTACAAATAATTTTCTTGTTAAAAAAATTTACAGATAAGCATACGTTTTTACTGTATTCAAGAAGAGGTAACCGCAACTCTTCAACCCAAACAATTAATATGCTTTTCTTAATGTCAAACTTTATATATGCATATTAGATAATACGTGTTCATGTGTATAAATTGACATTTAAGAAATTAACACATGCATGTGCCTTGCTTGAATTCACGTATTTTTATTCTTCTCTTTCGCGTTCTTCGTATATTTGCTGACGGAGATGCCACTCAATATCAATTTGTCTTATAAGAAAATTAAAAATATCTAATAACGTTAAAATGAAGTTGTGAATCACACAATCGTTACTGCAAACAACAGAAAATGACGACTAATATAAAAATTGTCGTATGGTTTAAAGTTAGTGAATCGCACTACAGATCTTCCTTAATCAAACATTTTTCGAATATCATAATATTATGGGTTCCTGGACATTGTCTCTTGATAGCAATTTTGCTGATGCAGCGGCCAAATAAGCCCTTTAATCGCTGACAATAAAAATACAGTGGATAATATAAAACACATTAATAAATCTTTAACCTTGCAGTCTGATCACTGGCATTCAACATCAAATTGGTACAAGGAAATTAACCCAAGCAAACTCAACATTTATAAGTTTATAAGAATCCGACTGGGTCATACATTAATCACAAAAAAAACCTTAATTAACCCAAACACATCGAATTTATGCCCATATTGTGAGATACAATGTATAGATAAAAAAGTTCGGAACAAAGAATTGATAATTACAGCAATAAATATGTACAATACTATGATCAAACCACACTTCGAACTTGGATCAACAATTTAATACACTTGCTGCATAAAAACACAGAAAGACTACAGAAACTTCAAAACAAAGCTTTGTGTCACATATTAAAATGCAACAGGTATACGCCTACAAGACTGATGCTTGACACCCTTCAATGGCTGAATATACAACAAAGACTAGTATTTAATACAATAAATTTTGTTAAGAAAATTTATTAATTTATCAATTAACATACGTTCGAAACGCAGAAAACTTTAGGCAACAAAAGGTGACGTCAACAGCATTGCAAAGATCACTTTTCTTCAAGGCCTAAAAATTATACAATTTGCTCCCTAACTATCATAAAATATAAAGAAATACTGTTTTCAAAAGAAATATTGCAATATTTGTTAGAAGTGAGAAGAAAACAACAAAAATTATAAAACAATTATTATATGTTTATTTTAAAGTTTTTTAGTAAAACAAATATTACTACTTAAAAAAAGTCTGAAATAATATCTATCAAGCATATCCTGATACATTGCATCAAATTTAACAGTAACCGACCTTTTTTTTACTTAAACACAATCTAATCCCTTTGCAAATAAAATCTACTCCCTTATCAGCTTCCTTAAAACTAACAATATATATAAAGACTCACAAAAAATAAAATAAAAACAAGAGACTATGTACTTATATTAAGATATTTAGCATTTACAAAACCTTTGTAAGAATGTATAGTTCAATAAATCTCATTTTATGTACATATTTATCTAAAATTAATTTTAAGTTAACTAAAGGCCATAGTAGCCATTGCAAGTAATATATAAGTTATCCTAACTTCTTCCTTACGATGCTTATAAACAAATAAAAAATTAATATGAAGGACTTGTTAGAAAGTGTTAAAATGGCTAGAAACAAAAAAGTTTAAATATTACAAAAGGTATTAGCTTGAAAGCTAAAAAAATTTGATATGAATTTATTAGTCCTTTTATCTAAATTTTGTTCCGCAAATACATTTTTTTCATCAAACTCTATATATGCTAAAGCAAGAAGTAAAATAAAATTAAAATAAAAGAACCACTTACCCTATCATCCCAATCAGCAGGTTTTTTGGCATTTGGATCTTTTATTTTCTTTGGAGGTAAAAAGTCCCAGTCATCTTCAAGATTTCCAGATTCTACTTTTTCGTTGTCTATCAAAACTTCATATGTATTATTCGGATTTACGATCAAAGTATAAATATGTGTGTATACGTCGTCCTTACACCTTATATCCTTCTTTATTAAAAGATTTTTGCCTTTATAACTGAAAATTACATGAACCTTTTTTGTGCTTGGCCCGCAAATATCAGGGCCAAACATAATCTCATAGGGGGATTCTCCATGCATATCTTTTTGGTCTAGAGAACAATCGAAAACTTTCACATATCCACCCCCACAATCAATATTTTGCTCATGCTTAACAGCAAATTGTATTACTAGTGGAACGTTTTCGTTGGAAAAAGGAGTAAACCTTCTTGAAATTGCATAAAGTCTTGCGTCCTGCGAAGTTTGAATACCTGTTGATAAAAAAATATATGTATACTTTTTCATTTAACTGGATTGTTTAACAAGTGTGATGTACCTAAAATTACACATACATATTAAAAAAAGAATTCCAATTAAAAATTTTTTGATTAAATTTATTTTTTTCTAACATAAATTTTTAAGAGATCACCAATTTACTACATGCTTTTTCATGCCTTACCCTCATACGTTCTTCAAAAAAAGTCATGTTAGAGTTCTTCGGGTGAAAATTCACCTATGTTGATTTTCTAATAATACAGTTTATTTGTTTTATTTCAGGTATTTTTATCAAGCAGAGTTCAATAAAAAAAACTAACAGAAAAACAATAACTTAAATCATCCACTACCCTACAAGAACAGTGACCATCATTTGATCCATGATGGTCATTTCTTGCTGGGAAAATTCAGTCGGAGATATGCTATTAGGATAATTTACTTTTAACACATTATTGACCGGAAATTTTACTGAAATTTTATCTCATGTCACCGGCTATTATTTCGTAATTGGATGTGGAAGTATAACAATAAAAATAAACTTTAATAACTTTATTAAACTTTTAATATTTCTTTTTCGTATGATAAGCAGTATAACAATCACATCGCATCACGAGTTTACTCGAGGCCGATCAGCAACGTTCGGCCATAAAAATACGAGTTAACTCGTGACCGGTTAACAATGTATTAATAATAATCACCCCTATCGTGAATGTCATGGGAATAAGTTGTTTCCGAGCAAACTCATATTCCTATACCCAAAAATAGTTATCGCAAATATCTTGTGAGTAAAGGTTTTTATTGTGAATATTTTAGTAGCAAAAATTTCTATTGTGAATTTGAAGTCAGTATTTGTTTGCAATTAATTTGTGGTGTTAAAAAAATATAAATATATAAAATATATATTTAAAAAAATTTAGTGTTTATCTGCGGTTTGTAGTGCTGGAAGAGGAGATCCAGTCATTGGAGAGAATACAGCGAGACGAAGTAGGTATAAATAATGAACATATAGGTGCATTTGTTTCTAAATCAAATGGTCTTTACAGATTTCAGGAACACTACAGGTTAAACAAAGTTGGATTCCGATACCTGCTGAGCGTATTGGAGGAAAATTTGCCTTCTAGACGTAAAACATCCGCAATACATTTCGTAGTGAAATTGGTTTCCACTTTAAGGTTTATAGCAGAAGGCAGCTAGCAAAAAGGTGTAGGTAGACAAATCGATGTAGGTCTGGCGCAATCCACATTCAGTGAAGTGCTGACACAAATTTTATCAATATTTGAAAGTGTTTTGTGTTCTCAGTGGATTCAGTGGACATCTCTGGACGAAAAGAAGGAGATTGCAAAATCATTTTACACAAAATACCAGGTGTCATGGGTTGTATAGACGGCACACATGTAAGGATAATCGCTCCGTCGAATAACCGCCATTTATTTTATAATAGAAAGGGTTTCAACAGTCTGAACGTTGCGATCGTAAGTACTTTATTTACATGCGCCGATTTGTTTTTAAGTATTATATTTTATTGAAAAAATGTTAGGTAGTAGACAACAATACGACAATTCGTTACGCGGGCGCTCGACATAGCGGAGTGACTCATGATGCCTTAATTTGGGTTACAAGTTTACTGCGGGCTTCCATGGAGCAAAAATACGAAGGCAATGCACGGTTTTGGTTATTAGGTATGTTTTTAATATACAAACATGCGTTCATATCACTTACAGGTTTGCCATTACACCTGTAATTTGTTTCTGCTAAACCACAGAATCTTGTGTTTTCCGGAGTGATTTTAACATTTCGAATCTTGAAAAAAAATTACTTTGCTATGTCTGTTTTTTTTTTCAACAATTGCAGTAAAATTTAATATTTTCAGTTATCACATGTTGTACGTATTCACACTGAAAAACACAAAAATGTATAATTGAACAGTAACATATACAATGTGATTTTAAAATTACAAGGCATTTGAAAAGAAGTTATATTCCGAACATATGTTATACTATATATAATTTAGGGGACGCCAGTTATTCTTCGGAACCATGGTTGCTGGTACCCTACAGAAATGCTGGAGAGAGATCTGTTGCTGGTATGAAATTCATGCGTGCGCACTCAATATTGTTGCATTACTCACCGAAGAAAAGTGCTCAAATTGTCAATGTATGTTGTGCCCTGCATAACATTTGCATTTATTTTAAATGCGAATGTAGACACACCCCTGCCCGAAATGCGCTAACAGGAATATGCTGATGTTGAGCAAGGACCCCGTTTGAATGAAGCAGAACGCATTCGTGCGCGTATAGCACGTTCACTTCAATAAGTTTTTACATACAGTCAAAGCCCGGTATAACGAACACTCAGTTTAACGAATATCCGATATAACGAACGGCCAAATTTTTACATTAACTACCTTGTATAGCGAATGGCAAACAAAATTAATCTCGATTTAACGAATGACAAAGCAAAATAGGTAAAAAAAATCGTTACAATACCGCTAGATTTGTGTGATGCGTTGGTTTTTTCGTTAAAGTTTCAACAGTTTTGTTTGGTTCATTGTGAAAACGAGATGTCAATTCAAAAGAATCTCATTTGATAAAAAATTAAAGATTTTAGAAGAATGCAAGAGAGGTGTAAATCTTTCAGTAATATCACAAAAATATGGAATACCAAAATCTTCAATATATACTTTAAAAAAGAACGAACATAAAATTGTGGAAAATTTAAAAATTACAAACAATGGGACAAAAAATCGGCGACCTCTTGAAAAAGGTGAATTTCCCAGAATGGAAAAGGCTCTCTTCGATTGGTTTTTAAATTAAAGAAATAAACACATACCCGTCAATGGAATGATTTTAAAAGCAAAGGCATTAGAAATTCATAATCAAATGTACGGCTCCGTACTAAAACAAACTGGCGAAAAACTTTCAGCACGACAAGATTTAGTGTAACCTTTTAAAAATCATTTCCATAACTTATTATGTGAAGAGAATTTAACAAAAGATGTGGTTTTTAGTGCGGATGAGACCGGTTTATATTGGAAATTGCTGCCTGATAAGACACTTGCCCATGCGGGAGAATCCAGTGCTCCTGGTAGGAAGCTATCAAAGGAAAGAGTAACAGTTCTTTTATGTGCAAATGCATCTGGTTCAAAAAAACTAAAACCGCTCTTAATTGGTAAAGCAAAAAAACCTCGTTCATTAAAAAACAGGGTTATTCCAACAAATTACACTCACTCAAAAAATGCGTGGATGAATTCGTCAATTTTTAAAATGTGGTTTTTTGAAATGTTTGTTCCAGAGGTGGGTTCTTTGCTTAGATATATTTTTTTTTGTGCTAGTATTTTATTTTTGTTTTTAATTTTTTCTAAGGTTGAACAATTTTTGGAAAGCAACAATTTACCCATAAAAGCACTACTTATCCTTGATAATGCACCAAGTCATCCGCCCGCAGAGGAGCTGTTCAAATCAACCAAAGACGGAAAAATATGGACGCTTTATTTACCAACTAACGTAACACCTTTAATACAACCGATGGACCAAAATGCCATCCGAATTTTAAAAATGCATTACAGGAATCATTTACTTAGCAAAATTGTTTCATCAAAAACAGAAATTGTCGTTGATTTTTTAAAAAATCTGAATTTGTACGAAGCAGCGTACATGATCGATTTGGCATGAAAAAAGATAAAAAAAGAGTGTTTAAAAAATTCTTGGAATAAAATTATGTCATCAGATAGCGACAATTTTCTCGAAGAAGATGAAATTCTTTTGTCCCGACTAGGTCAACTGGAAGAATTCGAGTGTATGAGACGTGGTGTGCGTTCACTAAGCACTGTTTTTCCAAATATATGTTCGATGTGGTTAATTTAAGAATTTATTATCCATATCTATCATAATTTTAGATAAACTTTAATGTAGAAGATGTAAGCAACTGGAATGAGGATATCATTGAAGATGCCAATATTGAAGATGAAGAAAATGAATGTGACGTTATTCCTGTCGAGTCAGAGGAACTAAAAATTAAACACTCAGACGCAATTAAAGGGTTTAAAACTTGTATAATGTGGTGTGACCAGAATAGAATAGATGTTTCAAAATCTCTTGTATTAAGGGAGTTACAAGAAGAAGCAATTCAAAAAGGATTGCAAAGTACGTTAAAGCAATCGTTTATAACAGATTTCTTAAGAAATGAGTAATATAAATGAAATCCAATAATAAATCTATGACTATATGCAACTATGTACATTTATTTTTTTATGAAAACATAAGAAATAAACAAAATTTCATGAATAAACGTGAAAATATGAATTGAGGTTTTATTTATACATTAAATTATACAAATAAATTTCGATATTTTTAAAATTGTGTAACTGTTCGATATAACGATTATCTCGGTATAACGAAAGGGCTGAACATTATATCGTTCGGTAAACCGGGCTTTGACTGTATTTCATTTCATTTTTATTTCCACTAATCGAGCCCATAAGGCTATACATATACGAGGGCTGCTATATATATTTCTGGCCTGGCAACATTGAGTGCTGCCAAGTGCAATCTGACATTTCCATTGGAAAGTTTGTCATTTTTAAGCATAATCGTACTCAAAACGTTTTGACGTACGACCATTATTTGTGTTGTTTACAGTGACTTGAAAAAATTAATATAGAAAAAAATGGAATTAACTCCTGAACATTTTCGTGCCATCATTTTTCACAACTTTCGACGTGGATTATCACGACAAGAGTGCATTGATGAACTTAAAACTTTTGTATGGCGATGAAGCACCATCCTATAGCACTATGAAAAATTGGTATAATGAATTTAATCGTGACCGATGCTCGCTCAAAGACGAATTCCGTGAAGGTCGTCCAAAAACGGCTGTTGTGCCAGAAAACAATGATGCCGTGCGTGAACTTATAATGCAAGATCGACATGCGACATACCGAGAGATAGAGACATCCTTAGACATTTCTTCCACCAGCATACATTCGATACTGCATAGACACCTGGTCGTAAAAAAGGTTTGTTCTCGTTGGATCCCGCACAATTTGAAAGTCGCTCAAAAAAAGGCTCGTGTCAATTGGTGCAAAGAAATGTTGCAAAAATACGATTGCGGTGCTTCAAAAGACGTTTATAAGATCGTCACAGGTGACGAATCATGGATCTATGCGTATGAGCCCGAAACGAAACAACAATCGAACGTGTGGGTCTTCAAAGACAAGCAAAATCCAACGAAAGTTGTTCGTGGAAGATGCACTTCGAAGCAAATGGTCGCCTGTTTCTTCGGCAAAACTGGTCATGTGGCTACTGTTCCGCTTGAGCAACGTAGGACGGTCACTTCTGAGTGGTACACTACAATTTGTTTGCCTGAAGTCATCAAAGAAATTCGAAAAACCAACAAGAGAAGACGAATCATTGTTCACCATGACAATGCGAGCTCTCACACATCGGCTCAAACCAGAGCGTTTTTGACCGGCCAAAACGTCGAATTAATGGGTCATCCGCCGTACAGCCCTGACTTGGCACCTAATGACTTCTTTTTGTTTCCGCACATCAAGAAAAAAATGCGTGGTCAACGATTTTCGTCGCCAGAAGAAGCTGTTGAAGTGTTCAAAAACCATGTTTTAGAGGTGTCTCAATCGGAGTGGAAAAAGTGCATCGACAACTGGTTTGAGCGCATGCAAAAGTGTATAAATAATGCTGGAGAATACTTTGAAAAACAATAAAACCATTCTGATTATAAATATTCGCATTTTCACTATTAGGCCAGAAATATATAGAGCAGCCCTCGTAGATATATTTAATCATATTTCATGTACATACGTATCTTTGGTCTCAAGTAGAAAAGTCTTAACTAACATCGAATTCCAAATCGAGTTGTTTTTAATGATTCTAATATATTACACACAAATATCTCTTCACAAAAATTTAATGCAATAGTATGAAAAACTAGTTTTTGAATTTTATTAATAAGTCCAATTACAAAAGTTATATATTGGTAATTACAGTTTCCATTTTTGTTCTGTAAAGTTGATAGCACGTTAGTTATGGCCTTTGTACATGAGACCAACGATATGTATATGATTAAGCATAATTATTATAAAAATAAAACCAATATTCCCTGGAATACTTAAACCTACAAAAACACAATTTCTCTGGAATTCATTACTTTATTAAAAAGTCAAAATCAGTCTTCTAAATAAAATAAAAATAAAGACTTAAAGTATGTTAACAAAAAAGTAATGGCCTGTTTATTTATTAAAAATAAACATTTAAGCGAAAGAATGAATGTTGCGTTCGAAACTGGCAAACCGCTTTTTGTACTATAATCTTTGACTAGACGCCTCAGTCTCAATTGGAACAAAAAAAAAAAAAAAAACTGACTTCTCTGGATAACACATTTTAAGTTTGACTGTGCTGCCATAAGGCGTTTTTAAAGTATTTTAAACTATTGCGAATCAGTTTGTTTATTTCTTCTATTTCAATCTGGCGTCTTGTAAGCTCCAGATTGTTCTCTGTCTCCAAATTGCGAAGGTATTCTATTTCTTTGTTATGGCGTTTTGTCTCTGTCAGCAAATCTTTCTTTGCATCTACGAGTTGCTTCAAAGTTGTGTCAATTTTTTTAAGGCGGTAATCAATTTCTTTATAGTGCTTATTACATATTTTTGTGCACTCCTCAATATTTACACAAATTTTTTCTGGGTTTCTAGTTCCTCCGATAGGATCACGCTCGGGTCCATCTTGCTTTTTTTGTGGGTAATAGTGTCATTTTGATCTGCACTTATCTCACAAGTTTTTTTACCTGCCTGTTGATCACTAGCACATCATTTTCGTTTGTCATTTCGCAACTTTTTCTTTTTACACTTAGTGGGGTTCCAAAAGCTTCCACTCCCACGCCTTCAATACTCTCCTCCAAAGACAACAGATTAATGATGGCCTCTTCATTGGAAGAAAATACGTATTCACGGTTTAGACCACCGCCAGTCTTGTTGCGATTTCTTTGTTTTCGGTAAGCTTTTGTAAATTTTAAGTAATTGCTATTGAAACAACACAAATATCAATAAAGTATTCAAACCTTTTTTCACTCTGCTATAGTTTTGGTAGGTGGACCACGGCTGTTCAACGTCACATTTAGATTGCTCCAAAACTGTGCCACATGCTACCTTTTTTGTTTTTGAAACCCTTTTGCATACATAGGGTTGGCGCACATCTCTTCCACAAGACAATTTAATTGTTCTTTGTTAACACTTATGTTCCTTAAATAAAAAAATTAATAATAGATTCCTGCCTTAAATAAAAATCTCCTCACATGTTCCCTTCTGCTTTCCATTGACAATTGTTGTGAATTTACCCAGCAAGAAATGGTTGACAGAAACTAACACACAATTTTTACACTAACACATATGCAACAATTTTATATTGAACAGCGTTGCCGTTGTAGCGTTTTTGGTACTGAATTGGGATGAATTGTTTTTAATAGACCAAATCTTATTTTTCGCTTGTGTTTATAGATAATAGTTCAGCAATCTATAAAATACAGCTTACAAAATGTTTTGTAATTAAAATTGTGCCAAAGTTCAAACAAAATTTTTATTAAATTTGTTATAAAAAGTTATAGTGTGTTCATATATGCACTTTTATTGACAAAATATAATAAAGTGTTCATACAAGTACTTTTATTGAGTAAATATTCTGTGTATTGACAAAATTAGTTTGGTTTAGACGCAATTGGTTTGTGTCTGATGTTTAAATTTCAAAACTTTGCTTAGTTTAGACGCTATTGGTTTGTGTCTGAGGTTTCTGAACGGTGTTGTATTTTAATTTCTATTCAATATTATAACAATTTCGTTCTTATTGCGCAATAAATTATTGAGATTTTGTATGGAATATTGAGCTCAATAATGGCTTTTATTGAAAAAAACTGAATATTGAGTAATGTGTGAACAGGCTATTAGACGGTTTTAAGGAATTTTTGTAGTTTTTGAAAGAAAAAATAAGGAACAGAAATTTCTGTCAGTTGCAACGTTGTTTGCCCCAAACAAACAAATCATATGCAATAGTAAAACAACTAAAATATGTTTTATTTCGTGACGTTAAGAAAATTGCGCATTTATCAAGTAATTATAAAAGTGGTATGTATGGTGAATTAATCAAAGCAAAAATTAAAGAAGAAATAAATTAAAAACAAAGAATTTAAAATAAATATACAAGTTCAATGGGGAATTAGAAAGATACGTTTCATTTGGGATTGCAAGCAGTTGTAGTGCAGGGATTGCGTCCAATGAACCTGACACTGGAAACCCAAAACTTCACAGGCATGTTGCGAGTATTTAAGACCCCCAAACCCTTCAAAAAGTTAGATTCGAGTTGAAAGAAACTAAGAAGCCTTTAAATCCAAAATTGTAAGCTGTCTTTTAATGTGTAAAACTTTTCCTTATTTGCTTAATTTTATGTATTTCTCTAATTTTCAGTCAACAACAGTATTTGGTGGAAGTACTCAAGATGTTTGCCCCAACATCACTGTCCTCCAAAAGTGATCGGAAATACAAAGGTTATTTATAACGTTTCAAAAATTATATTGGTTTAAAATATTTTTCCCTTTCAAGATTAGGTCCAGGGTCAGAAGGAAATCTAAACACAGCTTAGAAAACTTGAGGAAAGTATGTGAGTATAAAATTATAATTTATTTTAAATTTTAAGAAGTTTTGCAAGAAGAAGACTTACGACTCAAAACTTGATGAAGTCGTCAGCATGCTCCCTTTGCAGAACATTCTAGCGGTGGAAGAGTTGGAGAGAAAGTTGGAGGAGTCGAAAGGTTTCACTGAAGCAATGGTGAAGAACTTAAGTTCATGCTTAAAGTATTTTAATAATCTTACATTTATATTTTTTTAGACATCTCATTTACATATGATTAAGGGGACATCGCAGGATGTCAGCACTGTGATGCGGCTGCTGTAGTCGAAGTGGTAAGCACGTTGACTACAAACCTGGTGTCCCAGGGTTCAACCCCTGCGGCAATCAAAAAATAGAAAAATATTTTTTCTGTTTAATGGTTTATAAATACATATTCAGAATTAACATGAAAACTTGCAGTCTCCTTCGTCGGTATTTCATATAGCGAAGTTAAATAACTAACTATCTCTCTCCTTTCACCACCTTTCTTATCTCTCATCTATCCCCTTCCTAAAGAATGTAGCACGGTCACCAAAATAACTAAATAGATAATTATGCCTGAAGTGCTACTTCTCTTTAAAAAAAAGAAAAAAAAATTTACCGACCACCTACTAAAAAATATAATTGGGATGGAGGTGGGATAAGCAAGCTCTCTGAAGGCTCTCTTTGGTTAATAACTCCCAGCGAAGTATGTACTACAGATTAGTCAATCAAAAAGTTATTTGTTTATTGCGTATTATATTATTTATACATAAACTCATATCTTCTTTTACTTTAAGGTGTGAAGAAGTCAGTATAGCGAAGCCACTACAAATTACAACAAAAAAAAGATTTAAAGAGATAAAAATGAATTATTTTATTATAAATAGTCATTTTTTATATTATTTAGATATTAAAAAAGAAACATGGATATATATTAAATTTTGTTTTATTAAAAAAAGTTCGATTTTTCAAATGAGGGTATATCCATCAATCGTGACGGGTATATCCATATCTTCTGTCATCACTACATAGTAAACTGCAGTAGTGTGAGCAGTGCAGATATACGTATTTCATAATGGAAAGATTCATTAGTTAGAGGAAGATGCAAAATCAAATGTACACAAAGTTTCCATCAAGTTTTTCATTTTTCCTTTAAGAATGTGATATAAACTTTGTTCTACGCGATGATGGATATTTCCATCATCAGTGATTGTCATTTGATGGATCAAATGATGGTCACTGTTCTTGTAGGGTATTTGGTTATTTTACACATGGGAGTCAACATTGGCGATGCCACATTTTTTACGTTTGTGAATTCATTCCCAAAAAATTTGTTATGGGAAACATTCACGATAGCAAATCAGTAAATTTGTGAGCTTTCCCATTCGCGATAGGGGTGAAAAAAATATCGAAAACTAACTCTCGATGTTCGCATACAAAATATGCAATTTTATGCGTCCGTAAATAGATTTTTTTTTAAAGATGCACAAGTCGAAAAGGCTTTTCTATAATTTTTCGGTCAAAGTAGTCAATTTTCTTTTTTGTCACTTGATGACGTAGAAGGCTGTTCGCTTGACTGACGTGTGGTGTATAACCAATTCATTGCAGAATCTGACTTTGGTAAACAAGATCGCTGTTGAATTTCTGGTTTAAATTAAGACGTCCTCAGTTTGTGGAGAAATAACTTTTTCTTCTTACCATTGCACCAGTGAAATTTCATCGTTGAAAAAAAAACTTGCTGGAGAAAACTGAATGCCTACGAAGCTCTTTAGTTAATTCCGGCAAAAAAGTTTTATTGGACCGAACGGTACCTACAAAAGTATTTAGTTTTAGCAGCTAAGCTCAAAATCGTATTACGTGAAAAAATTGTCACACCTTATATTTCGCTCTATTAAATCTTTGATAAGATCCATCTTTGCCTTTGATTTTTCTTAGATGCTGCATCAGGAGTTGACTTAATCTCAATACATATAACTTCAAAATTCAAAAATAGGCGAAATTTCGTTCAAAGATCGTATAAGGATTAATAAAGCTTATTAAAATCTTTAGAGACGTAGACATTTAAGTATGTTTCGGCATCGCCAGTGGTTTATGTCAATAACAAAGTTTAGAGTCGTTTTTTTTCTAACTGTTTCATTATCAGATAAATGATTATTTAAAATCTTCACAAATTGTTTTCTATTTTTTCACTTTTTATTACTATTGTAAATTCTTTGTAATCATATAGGGCCCTATGGGCTCGATTCTTACAAATAAATGAAATGAATGAATTCGTATCCGCCCCGAATAGCATAATAAATATAAAAATATCGAAAAAAATTTCCAATGATTTACATGTCGCTCCTTTATTGCAACATAGTCATAACTCAAAAAATACAATTTTTGAGAAAATCATGTAGAATTATTCGCTATGCTCTCTTATAATATCCACATACGAACGAAAATACTGCCATGTCGTGCATAGGATCTACATATGAATTAAAAACTTTGAACTTGTTTTTCTCAAAATCAATTTTTTGAGTTATGACGTTGTTCTATTAAATGAGCGATATTGTCTTATTCCGCCATTACACATGCAAACGGAACAAATTTAGTTTACAGACTCAGCTTAAAAATTTAAAAAAGTTGTCTACAGGGTCTAAAATTCAATTCTTAGCAAAAAATGTAAGACGGAAAGTTTGGGGCTGACCCTTAGTTTCGTAGTTTCCAAAGTTTGTATGTACAGTATGGCATATATCGAGTATTTTATAGTAGAATGTGGCAATATAGGTATCATTGAAAGGTATTTTCAATATCTATTCTACTAAAAAAGAAAATAATAAAAAAAAAACGTAAAGAAAAAAAAACCTTTTTTCATATAAACATAACTTGGTCAAATAAATTAAGTTTAGCGGTACTACATAAAAATTTGGTCAGGGGTTTAAAATGTAATTTTAAGAAACAAATACTAAATGAAAGATTTTTCCCATAGCCGGCCTTCGGCCGGGCTCAATGACTTTTCTTCCTTTATGGTATGACCTACACCGGCTTCGCTTACTAAAGATTTTCGTATAACATTGCCGCAGTACTTATTTTTTATACGAAAAAAACTCTTTTTTAATGGTATTTACAAGTTATTTTATCTATTTTTTTTTTTTTTAATTCTTTTTCTTTTAAATTGAAAAGATATTGAAATTTTCTTTCCAATGATACCCATATTGGCTCATTGTACCACAAAATACTTAATATATGCCTAACAAAGGGTCAGCACCTAATTTTCTATTTTAAATTTTTTGCTTAAAATTGAATTTTACACCCTGTAGATAAATTTTTTTAATATTAAAGCTGCGTCCGTAAACTAGAACTGTTCCTAACCCATACTGGCTTCGCTTGCCAAAATTTTCAGCATAGACGGTGTTCGGACTCAAGGATTTTCTCCCGTAAGGTAAAACACCGGCTCGCTTTAAAAAGATTTCCTGCATAGTAAGTTCCAGAATAAAAAAATAGTACAGCTATTTTTTGGTGCTCTTTTTTATTTTTTCATTATTTTGATTACCCCATTCCTCTATAAAATTATTAATATATACCATGACACTAACGGTTGACATTTTGTGCTTAAAATTGTATTTTACACGCCGTAGGCAACTTCCCTTCAAGAACAGTGACCATAATTTGATCCTTCAAATGACAATCAATGATGATGGAAACAGCAATCACTGCGTATAGAAAAGTTTCTATCACATTCTTAAAGGGAAAATGAAAAACTTTATACAATTCCCAGCAAGAAATACTTGACAGAAACTAATACTAACGCAATTTGTACACTAACACATTTGCAACAATTTTATATTGAACAGCGTTGCCATTGTAGCGTTTTTGGTACTGAATTGGGATGATTTTTATTAATAGACTAAATTTTATTTTTCGTTTGAGTTTATAGATAATAGTGCAGCAAACTATTAAATACAGCTTACAAAATGTTTTTCAATTACAACTGTGCCAAAGGTCAAACAAAATTTTTATTAAATTTGTTGCAAAAAGTTAGCCGGTTTTAAGGAATTTTTGTAATTTTTGAAAGAAAAAATAAGGAAGAGAAATTTCTTCAGTTGCAACATTGTTTGCCCCAAACAAACAAATCATATGCAAAAGTGAAACAACTAATATATGTTTTATTTCGTGACGCTAAGAAAATTGCGCATTTATCAAATAGTTATAAAAGTGATATGTTGAATTATTTAAAGAAAATTAAAATAAAAAAAATTATTAAAAAGCAAAGAAAAGAAAATATATATAATAGTTCAATGTGGAATTAGAAAGGAAGTTGCATTTGGGATTGCAAGCAGTAAGTGCAGAGATTGTGTGCAATGAACCTGACACTGACAGGCATGTTGCGGGTATTTAAAACCGCCACAGCCTTTAAAGAGTTAGATCCGAGTTGGAAGAACCAAAAGTGATCGAAAATACAAAGGTTATTTATAACGTTTCAAAAATTATAATGGTTTAAAATATTTTTCAATTTAAGGCATTCCTTCCCTTTCAAGATTAGATCCAGGATCAGAAAGAAATCTAAACCCGGATAAAAAACTTCAGGAAAATATGTGAGTATAAAATTATAATTAATTTTAAATTTTAAGAAGTTTTGCAATTCGTATTGCCTAAAAGTTTTGATGGAGTGCAAGGTGGTCATCAAAAAGGTTGAGAAATCTGTCTGTCGGCTGGCTGGGGAGACTTACAACTCAAAACTTGATGAAGTCGTCAGCATTCTCCATTTGCAGAACCTTCTAGCGGTGGAAGAGTTGGAGAGAAAGTTGGAGGAGTCGAAAGGCTTCACTGAAGCAATGGTAAAGAACTTAAGTTCATGCTTAAAGTATTTTAATAATCTTACATTTTTTATTTTTTTTAAGACATCACATTTACATATGATTAAGGGGACATCGCAGGATGTTAGAACTGTGATGCGCTCAATTTTTACTACTAGAAAAACATAATTGGGATGGAAGGTGGGATAAGCAAGCCCTCTGAAGGCTCTCTTTGGTCAATAACTTCCTGCGAGGTATGTACTACAGATTAGTCAAACAAAAAGATATTTGTTAATTGCGTATTAAATTATTTATAAATAAATGCATATCTTCTTTTACTTTAAGGTGTTTTCCAACAGCAAGGAGCGTTTGATTTTGAAAAAAGTGTGAAGAAGTCAGTACCACGGACTGCAACAAAAAAATAAAATATTTAAAGAGATAAGAACTAATTATTTTATTATAAATAAAGTAATTTTTTATACTGTAAAATATTATTTAGATATTAAAAAAGAAACATGTATATATTTAGAAAATATTAAATTTTGTTTTATTAAAAAAAGTTCGATTTTTCAAATGAGGGTATATCCATCAATCGTGACGGGTATATCCATCAAGTGTGATAAGTACTTCTGTCAACACTACATAGGAAACTGCAGTAGTGTGAGCAGTGCAGGTATATGTATTTCATAATGGAAAGATTCATTAGTTAGAGGGAGATGCAAAATCACATGTACACAAAAGTTTCCATCAAGTTTTTCATTTTTCCTTTAAGAATGTGATAGAAACTTTGTTCTACGCGATGATGGATATTTCCATCATCAGTGATTGTCATTTGATGGATCAAATGATGGTCACTGTTCTTGTAGGGTTATTTGTATACGTGTGATGTCATTAGAAAACAGCGTTACCAGTGACTTTTTTTTTACAAAAATAATAAGAAAATTTTTGCCTGATTTTTGAAACAGATTCAATTACAAAACTTTTTATAAGCTATATTTTGAACCTTGCTAATCAAGTTTGAATAAAAACAAGTAAAAACTTGGATTTCAATTTTCAATTTATTTATTTCATTCAAGTAATATACAAAAGCCTACAACGGCCAATAAAATATATATTACATAGACAAATAATCGCAATAAAAAAGAAAGAATAAAGAAAAATGCTTACAATTAAATGTAACAAATAAAACTATATGCTCTGAATAATTAAAAAAAAATAAAAAACTTATAAAAACAGAATAATAATAAATAATGATAAATGCATTAAGAAATCAAAAATACATGGCTCCCCAGCCAGAAAACGCATGAACAAAAGTTGTTTTATTTTAATTTTAAGAGTCCCCAAGAGATGGTTCTAAACGATATGAACATATACATATATATAATTCAAACAAATTTAAATAATTAGATAAAAAAAAACATAAATACATAAGTAAATATACATATGCATATGCATGTAGGTCAGGTTAGAGGGTATAGTACACATTAGTGCAAAATAGTCAAATAATCGAATATTTAAATATTCAAACATTTGAATATTTGATGAATTCGGAAACGCATGTAGTAAATACAGGAGCTACGGGTAACCGTATTCCAGAGTTGAAAAGTATGCCATAAGTTTTAGTCTGAAAGCATTATTCGAATGTGAAAATAAACGTAGCTCAATAGGTAAGTAGTTCCAATTTCGAGCAACCCGTACAATAAACGACCTTTCAAACAAGCTGCATGTAATTCTAGGGATAATAATTTGAGGATTTCTATTTGAGCGAGAAAAAACAAATCTAGAGTAGAGTTGAAATGGCTCTCATTCATTAGCAAAAAAATATTCAATTAAATTTAATACCAATAGCAGTACAACGGCAACGCTGTTTCAATATAAAATTATCCCAGCAAGAAATGCTTGACAGAAACTAATTCTAACACAATCTGTACACTAACACATTTGCAACAATTTTATATTGAACAGCGTTGCCGTTGTAGCGTTTTTGGTACTGAAATGGGATGAATTTTTTTTTTAATAGACTAAATCTTATTTTTCGCTTGGGTTTATAGGTAAAAGTGCAGCAAACTCTAAAATACAGCTTACAAAATGTTTTGTAATTAAAATTGTGTTAAAGGTCAAACAAAATTTTTATTAAATTTGTTGTAAAAAGTTAGCCGGTTTTAAGGAATTTTTGTAAATTTTGAAAGAAAAAATAAGGAAGACAAATTTCTTGTCAGTTGCAACGTTGTTTGCACCAAACAAACAAATCATATGAAAGAGTGAAACAACTAATATATGTTTTATTTCGTGACGTTAAATAAATTGCGCATTTATCAAATAATTATAAAATAATATTAAAAGCAAAAATTAAAGAAAAAATAAATAAAAAACGAAGAATTTAAAATAAATTTAAATAAATTTACTAGTTCAATGTGGAATTAGAAAGGTAAGTTGCATTTGGGTTGCAGGCAGTTGAAGTGCAGAGATTGCGTCCAATGAACCTGAAACTGGAAACCCAAAACTTCACAGGCATGTTGCGGGTATTAAAAACCGCCACAGCCTTTAAAAAGTTAGATTCGAGTAGGAAAAATTGTAAGTTGTTTTTGAATGTGTAAAACATTATCTTATTTGCTTAACTTTATGTATTTCTCTGATTTTCAGTCAACAGTATTTGGTAGAAATACTCAAGATGTGTGCCCCAACATCACTGTCGTCCAAAAGTGATCGGAAATACAAAGGTTATTTATAACGTTTAAAAAATTATATTGGTTTAAAACATTTTTCCATTTAAGGCATTCCTTCCCTTTCAGGATTAGGTCCAGGGTTAAAAAGAAATCTAAACCCGACTTGAAAAACTTGAGGAAAGTATGTGAGTATAAAATTATAATTTATTTTAAATTTTAAGAAGTTTTGCAATTCGTATTGCCTAAAAATTTTGATGGAGTGCAAGGTGGTCATCAAAAAGATTGAGAAATCGTCTGTCGGCTGGCTCGGAAGACTTACGACTCAAAACTTGATGAAGTCGTCAGCATGCACCCTTTGCAGAACCTTCTAGCGGTGGCAGAGTTAGAGAGGAAGTTGGAGGAGTCGAAAGGTTTCACTGAAGCAATGGTGAAGAACTTAAGTTCATGCTTAAAGTATTTTAATAATCTTATATTTATATTTTTTTAGACATCACCTTTATATATGATTAAGGGGCTATCGCAGGACGTCAGCACTGTGATGCGCTCAATTTTTACCGACCACCTACTAGAAAAACATAATTGGGATGGAAGGTGGGATAAGCAAGCCCTCTGAAGGCTCTCTTTGGTTAATACCTCCATGTCATTTCAGCGTAAAAGCCATGCCAAGGCGCATCAAACAGGTGACTGCATCAGATCTTGTGTTCATCATATGTTTTAGCTTTAGCATGTATTTTGTTTTTGTAAAAACTAATTCGAGCTGTCAAAAAAGTCTAGTAATGAGTGTATGTATTTGTGAAAAATAAGAGCCACTAAAATATATTGGAATACATACACACACATACACTCGAATTAGTTTTTACAAAAACAAAATACACTTAAAAGGTAATGCATACACCTGGTATTATTGCGCCATTAGCCATGCGTTATTTTGCGTCGCGTCTTACGAGCTAATTTAGGTATGGCTGTTATAAATACACAATTATCTACTAACACATTTGCAATAATTTTACACTAAAACAGTGTTGCCATTGTACGGCTTTTCGCATTAAATTTAACTGATTTTTTTTTTTGTTAATAAAATCTAAGTTTTTACTTAAACTTGATTAACAAAGTTCAAAATATAGCTTATAAAAAGTTTTGTAATTAAATATGTTTCAAAAATCAAGCAAAATCTTCATATTTTTTGTAAAAAAAAAATGTCATTGGTAACGCTGTTTGCTGCGGACATCACACGTATACAAATGTATACGTCAAGTTTTTCATTTTCCTTTTAAGAATGTGATAGAAACTTTGTTCTACGCAGTGATGGATATTTCCATCATCAGTGATTGTCACTTGATGGCTCAAATGATGGTCACTGTTCTTGTAGGGGAAATTCAAGCTAACGTTAATCACACTTAAATTTGAGTAGAAGTTGCGACAATTGAATTTTAACACTATGAGATATTGAAGTTACATACCGCTATCATATTCCTTATCATTGTAAAAACTTCCCGCACTCCGCCTAAGTTTTCCAAATTCCTTGCCAGGATGTTCACTATACACCCAATTATCATTCCAGGAATCTGAAAGTATAGAAAGGTAAGTAGCTTAATAACATAAAAATATGTAATTTAAAAATTACCAGTCTCAAACTTTTCATCCAAGTGCACTGCAGAGTAACAGTTACTTAATCCAGCAAAAAGTATTACCACTACAAAATTGTATTTATTCATATTATTTTTCCTTGGTTTGATACTACAGAACTCTCAACAAGACTTAATTCTAAACATATAAAAGTGATTACAGACTGCTACTAATAAACAACGAAAGCAATCACCAATTCACGCGCTTTATTCCTATTGGATAAAATATTTAACCAATTAAATCATAGACGCGTTGCATGATTATAGCATTTCCAAACACTTCCATCTTGAAATAAACCAGTACTGGAAAATTCAGCAAAATGAGTTAATGTTGGAAAATCGCTAAATAGAAGGAAAAACTATAAACCTCTTGTATCATTTCAAAAGTTGGAATTAGTAAGGAAAAATTAATAAAAGAAAAAGATCGACATCAAGAAAAATTGTATGGCTACGAAAGAAAAAAAAAACATATTTTTTGAGCGAAGAAGAAACAATTATCTGTAAAAATGATTTACATCTATATGTATATACAGACAAATTAGCCCTACAAGGAAGAAAAATAACACACAACAATTTAAAATGAAATATAAAGTGAATTAATATTGTTACAATTACTACGTACAAATAAAGAATTTTATTTGCAAATATCTTACTTACAAAAACAAGTCTTTATTAACAACACTATTTGCAAATAAGGCGTGAAATGCTGCCAGTTTTTTTGAACTCTTAAAGTGTTTTCTTAACAGTCCACCCTAAATACGAGCGCAAGACGTTATTTAACTAACAAAAATTCTCATGCCCATACAAAATGTATGAGACCAACCCAAATAGCGCGACGCTAACGTTGGACAATTGAAAAATCCAATTTTGACTCCGGATAAAAAGTGAAATTGGCTGCAAAAAAAGTGTAATTGTTTTTTTTTTTTGTGGTATATACAAAAGTATTTCCAACAGTAATGACATTACAGCTACTTTAAGGTCAATTTCGCGATTTTATCTCTCTTAATTATTTTAATTTTGTGGTTTTTAGCAAATAAGATAACTAAACAATACTGTTCGTTTCACAACGTTGGCGCTCTTATTTAAGTTACTCATTACAGCGTAAAAACTAGACGCTAAATTACGTCGTGCCTAACGCCCGTATTTAGGGTGGACTGTAAGCTGTACCCCCGACTGGATAAGCAATAAATATTAAATATGTTAGCATATATTGCAGTAAATGTCGAAATTTTGTTATCCCTAATCTAGACAACGCATACCCCCGTCTAGATTAGCAATAAATATTTTAACATATATTGCAGCAAATCTCTAATGTAGACAGCACTTTTTTGCACATATTTATTGAGAGCAATATATGTGCCAGCCAATTTTCGTTGCCAATTATTGCGAACATAAAACGTGAAATTTGGTTTTCAATTGTGGTTTGATTTAAAAGTATAAGCGCGAATATAAAAATTAAGTGATTAATTATACCAAATTTTTTGTGTTTTAAGATTTTCTATCGTAAAACAAGGATTGGAGTATAGAGAAAATTTGTAAAATAAAAGAAATAGAGTAATCAGAATTCTAAAAAAAATTGTTTTCTTTACAATGATGCTATCTGCTTACAACTTTTGCAATTGGTTATTTTGAAATAATGAGTTAACATAAATACGTGTTCTCATATCCAAAGCAATAAGCAATTTTGACACATTACTCTGCCTACGTTATTGTCTTATTGCTAACATATTTATTTCTAATATAGACGGGAGGTTATTTGTATATATTTATTGTCGGCAATATATGTCAATAGTTATCAGTCATTTTTCGTAAACAATTGTTGCGAACATAAAACGTAAAATTCGGTTTTCATTTGTCTGATTTAAAAGTAAAAGAGTACTTAAACAAAATTGAGTGATAATTTTTATTCGATTTATTGACGTTATTGCCAGTTTTTTTATACATATTTATTGACGCCAATATATGTGGCAATAATTGTCAGTCAATTTAGGTTAACAATTATTATGCAAGCCATACACGTTGCGACGTGTTGTACAACATTGCTAGGAATCAAGTTGGGTGTTTTGTCTACAAATTATACATATTGCGTACAATCTCGCAGCAAAAGTGGTCAAAGCAGTGGTTAATAGAAAAGAAAAAATATTTTAACAACAAACATTTGAAAACCTTAAAAAAAGTGAACCAAAAGATTACAAGAATTATATGCGTATGACAGACGACATATTTAATTTATTGTAACTTTTATTGCGAATGTTTTTATTTTTATAATATTCACTTCTGCAGTTCCACAATGCAGGCATACATTTGTAAAATTCTACGAATGCACGCATTTCATATTAATTTTCTTTAAATGTGTAGAATTATTTTGCGCTGTGCTTTGCTACGTTGCCACAACGAAAATGAAAAGTAAAATATAATAATGTCGTGCGACACGTTCACTAACGTTGCGACCAACACCCAACTTCATACAACTACACCACAAACATTGCAATCTGTTGTACAACCTTCTCAAGTTTTACAGCACGTCGCAACGTGTATGGCTTGCATTACGAATATAAAACGCGAAATTCGGTTGTGGTTTGATTAAAAAGTAAATTTATGCCAAAAAATGCAGTTATCAATTTTATTAGATTTATTTATTATATATATATGTATATAGATATATATATATATATATATATACATATATATATATATATATATATATATATATATATATATATATATATATATATATATATATATATATATATATATATATATATATACATTATTGGCAACATTGTTTTCAATTAGAAAACAACGTGTGAATTTTTATGAGTGCGAAAAATGCAATATAATATTAATAAACAATTTAAAAAACTTCTGTTTTTTATTTTTAATTTTCTTTTGGCTATAATTAGTCAGAAAAGGAAAAAGTACTGGGGCAATGGCCCCAAATACAAGTTTTCTAAGGTGTCCGATGAGAATACCACGAGCAACAACAGATTTCATTTATCTGACGAAGAAGAATAAATTTCAATGAAGGAAAAAGTTTCACTGATAATCGTGGATTCCACACATAATTTTTCAACTGTGTTTGGTTTAATTTATAAAGCCGGTAAGTGCCAAGGAAATTACAACTAAACGGTCTAATGAGGATGATGCCTTATATTTAATCGAGTTCTACAGACAACATGTTTCAAAACACGAAATAATGAAAATTGGATATTTTTTAATATTTCTGTTTATGACCGTTCCGTGGAAATAAAGGCCCTACCCAATGTGCCGAATGTTCAATGTCACGGTGCCAAGAATTGTAACAGTCCACCCTAAATACGAGCGTAAGACGTTATTTAACTGTCAAAAATTCTCATGCCCATACAAAATGTATGAGACCAACCCAAATAGCGCGACGCTAACGTTGGACAATTGAAAAATCCAATTTTGACGCGCGTAAAAAGTGAAGTTGGCTGCAAAAGAAGTGTTGTTATTGTTTTTTGTTTTTGTGGTATATACAAAAGTATTTCCAACAGTAATGACATTACAGCTACTTTAAGGTCAATTTCGCGATTTTATCTCTCTTAATTATTTTAATTTTGTGGTTTTTAGCAAATAAGATAAGTAAACAATACTGTTCGTTTCACAACGTTGGCGCTCTTATTTAAGTTACTCATTACAGCGTAAAAACTAGACGCTAAATTACGTCGTGCCTAACGCCCGTATTTAGGGTGGACTGTAACTGAGTCAACGTATGCTCAGGATTTTTCTGTTTGTACATTAAACTAAAGCACTTATGATGGAAGTGTTACGTACAAATGTTATAACTGCACTAAAAAGAATCTGAGAAATGTTACCCACAGGGCTGAAGACCCAAAGTGCCCTTGTCGCAAGGAGTATCTAGAAATTCGCCAGCGTGTAACGGCTAAAACTGGAACGTGTAATAAACGACTTACACAAGTTTTAACATTGATGAAGCGAATTTTCCTCAATTATTAAGTTTTGAACATCAAGATAATGTACGTAATTCAATTATTGTAGCAAGAGACTATACTCTGAATTTTTGAAAAGCAAACCCCTTATTAATAACGTTGATGCACTGCAAAAATATCAAAACAAGTTTGACAAATTAAGAGTATTGGGTATGAAGCTTAAACATGCCATATAATTCAAAGGGTACCCAAAATTTTCATGTTATGCACTCGAATACTTAAACGCAAGAGAAGAACACAATCTCTTAAAAATAACTAACTTTCTTAACAGAGTTGCAAAAAACGGAATATTGTTGTTTATGACAAAAATATGTAAACAAAATTTGACAGAAAATAAGCCTTTTTAAAAGTGGTCACAATTCGTCAATTTTTAATGCATTTTAAAATAAAAACTTAAAATAAGAAGCTCTAAGCTTGCAGAATCAGATTTTCCAGTTGTCACTTTCTCCATTTTAGAAATCAAGGAGCTACAGCTAAGACATTCAGTCACTAAGTGTGACGGTTTTATTGTTATAAAATCCCAACTAAAAGCCGTGCATCGTTGCGACTAATGCCAATCGGTAGAGGCTAAAAATACAATTTAGAACTGGTATAAACACTTCCATTCAAAAGTTATGACGTAAAAATCTTTATAAAATTGTACAAATAGTTTGTTAAATATTTAAGACAAACTAGAAAGTGTGCCACGTAGCGGCATACACCAATCAATAGGGGACAAATATACAATTCAAAACTGGTAATTGATATTTTTAGAAATACTTTAATTCAGAAGATATTGCACAACAAACTTTGACATATAGAAAAAGAGCTTAAAAATAAAGTAAAAAGTTTTTAAGTATAATATCGGAACTAGTCGTAGTGCCACACAGCAACATATACCTATGTATACAAATATAATAGGAATTTTAGTAGATGCTAGCGGAGATCATATCAGCAATGCTTCGGTTGAATTTAGCTTTTTCTTGCAGAAACATATTATTTTAAAGCAAAGATCTTTGAGACCTGGAGATTTTATAAGGAGTGATCGCAAAGATAATATAAGTTCTCTAAAGGATTTAAGATATCGTTACATGTTCGAGGAAATAGAAGTCGATGATGTGGAACGCACAAAATTATATTTGAACGAGCCCGAAGAAACAAAAACACTTGTGCAAATTTCAGAAGAACATTGCTATTCAATATTATCGAAGCAAAAAATAACTAAATTATCAGAAGATCTACAGCCGGAAGAACAATGGAATAAAAAGGATCCAAAGAAGCGAAAAGCCATAAACCCGAAGCAATTGTTAAATTCAAAAAGACCAAAAAAGTTTATAAAACAAACCGAAACTATTCAGGAAATTATAGAAATTGAACCGGATGACTTTAAAATCACATGTCACAGTGAACCGAGCTCTTCGTTAGAAAGCAGAATAAACAAAAAAATCCATTACTATATTTTCAGATACAACGATTTATACAACTCAATTAATCCGGCAATTAACCAAATTGAAACCGGATTCTACAATTTTTTGGATAAAGAAGGTTGGGAGTCCTTAAAAGAAAGACAATGTTTGACAAACTCAGTTTTAGACTGCGCAATTTTATGCGTTTAAAAAGAAAATTTTCAAAACGCCTTAAGCTTACCGTGCCAAATTAATCAAATTAACTATAAAAAAGTAAATAAACTGCTTTTACATAAGCCTGATATGTTTTTTATACCAGTTTTACAAAACGCACACTTTATTCTCTGTATATTAAAACCTGTAACATCAGAATTTATTTTTATCGACTCAATGCATGATTATAACGGAAGATCTCATTTTAATAAATTCGTATCAATTGGTCTTCAGAATATGAATTGGAAATTTGTAAACATTTTGGAAAGATCAAAGCAAAATGATTATGTCAGCTGTGGTGTTTTTGTTATTTTATATATAATAAGTTTCTTAAAAGGCCTACCAATGACAATTTGCCAACTCCTAATCATTTCAGATGTAAAATAAAGTCTATGTTAATGAAATATTCTGACGATTGTTCTGATATTTGTTGCCACTGCGCTAGTTCTAAAAAAAGTAAAACAAAATGTTTTCTTTGTACTTATAACGTTTGTAAAGACTGCATAATTTATATATATAACAATTCTTTTTCCATATGTAAAATATGTAGCAATAAAGTTTTAAATTAAAGAAGTGTGTTAAATATGCCGTCAATGCCATCAACATAAGTTATCATTTTATTTAGTTTATTTTTATACAATTTCGTTTATTTTAATTTTACACATTCTATGAATACATGACAAATACGAGTGAAAAAAAAAACAATCACACTTCTATAAAAATCACTCATAAAATGATGGCTTAATAGTATAAAAAAAGGCATATTACAATATATAAAATAATTTTATGCTAAAGAAGTGTGTTGAATATGCCTCAACGCCATCAGCATTACTTACCAATTTATTAACTTTATTTTTATACAATTTGTTTGTTTTAATTATACTCATTTTATATTAAATATGTAAGTAGGTCTATACAATACTAATGTCTTAAATGAATGCATGACAAATATGAGTGAAAAGAAAAAAACAATCACACTTCTACAAAAATCACTTATAAAATGATGGCTTAATAGCATAAAATAAGGCATATTGTATATTGTTAGAAATGGTTTAGGCCTATTAGGGATGCCAGCCATATAAAATAAGTGGCAACGCGCTAAGTGCAGTACCTCAATGGTAGTGTGGAAATCTGCACAATCAGGTATGTGATGAAAGGCTCAAAAGAAAATGCCACATGTAATAATTCTTGCAAAAAAACCAACCAAAAAACATATTTTACCTGTCTGTCTATAGAGGTTCAAAAGTTTGGCCATATACACCAAATTACATCAACTATTGGGACAGCCTTTAATTTCCAATTTCAAATTTTAAAATCTAGACTCAAATTGTATACTTGTCTTAATAGGACTTAGCAAATCAGGTTCCTTGTAAATTTCAGCTGTTTGTGTATACAGGTTCAATAGTTTGGCCACATACATCAACTTAAATAAATTATTGGGACACCCTTTATTTTTCCAAATGCAAATTTTACACTTGTTGTTAAACCGGACTTGGCAATAAAGGTTCTTTGTAAATTTTATCTATTCGGCTATAAAATTTCAAAAGTTGGCCAATACATTAAATTACATTAATTATAGGTTCACTTTTAATTTCCAAACACAGATTTTATACTTGCTGTTGTAGCAGACTTAGCAGTAAAGGTTATTTGAAAATTTCAACTGTCTATCAACTTTCAACAGTTTGGCCATATACATCAAATTAAATCAACTATTGTAACACCCTTTAATTTATAATTTTGGCTTAAATATAGTTTACGGACGCAGCTTTAATATTTAAAAAAAAGTTGTCTACGGGGTGTAAAATTCAATTTTAAGAAAGGTAATCTCAATAACTATTCAACTGAAAAGGAAAAATACAATAATCAGGTAACGACCAAAAAAAGCTTTTTATATTTTTAACTTTTCTCCATTCTAGTTGAATAGGTATTGAGATTACCTTTCCAATGATACCCATATTGCCTTATTTCGCCACAAAACACTCGATATATTCCATATTTTGCTTTCAAAATCAAAATATAAACGACATACAGTCACACAGATAATAGTACGTACCCCTTAAAAACTCTTTAATTTTCCAAAAACTTGTGATATTTAAGAAAAAGTTTTTTAAGCAAAAACAAATGCTTATTTCATTATTTAAATTAGAAACTTCAATTAAAAAAAGACCTATTTCAAAGCACAGATAATTACACGTACGTACACGTACTTAAAAAAAAGATTTTCTTGGGCATCCTTCTATCCTCAATCGATTATTTTGATTGAAAATACCAGTTTATTGTGACAGACGTTATTTCATTCCACTCATACTCCAACATCCCATCTTTAAGTTCTTGTTTGTTTTTGTAATTTTTTTTTTGAATGCGACGTTCCAATTTATCCCATAAATGCTCTATGTGGCTTAAGCCTGGTGATTGTGGTGGAGAATGAAGTTGTTTCGGGACGTTATAGAGTAGCCATTCTTTGACAACATGTGAAGTGGGCTTTCGGTCGTTATCCTGCTGGAAATACCAAGCACCACTAAGACCCAAAACACTTGCGGAACCTTTCAAATTGCTTCTCAAAATGCCTACATAAAGACATCGGTCCATATTTGTTTCCACAAAACGCAGTTTTTTAACTTCATTCGCCGACATGACCGAACCACCACCATGTTTAACTGTCGGAATGAGGTTCTTCGGCTGCAGCTCTTCATTAGATTTGCGCCAAATTTTTTTTTTTTTTTTTTTTTTTGGTACGCGGCTATGAAATCCGTGGTATTGTGCTTATTTTCTAAAGTGTTCCGAATTTCCGCGGCTGGAAATTTTAATATTGTCATGAAAAATCAGACAATATGAGAACATATTTATGATTTCCTGCTGGTAATAACAACTTCCAGCTGTGGTGTTAGTTGACTATAGATATTAGAGATGCAGTTTTATATGTTCCTATTTTACTTACAATGCATCAGAGCTGTAAATGAATCATTAATTTTTAAATTAATTCGCGAATCATTCATGGACTGAATTAACAATTTTTGAATTAATTCTATTCACATAAAAAAATTATTTGAATAAAACTTGATTCAATTCAAATGAATTTGATAAAAATTAATTGCAATTCGTTTCCAATTCAAATGAATTTGTAAAAAGAATTGCAATTTATTTCCAATTCCAATTCAATTCAAATAAATTGAAAATAAATTGCAATTCACTTTTGAAAATCCATTTGAATTAGAAACGAATTGCAATTCTATTAACAAATTCATTTGAATTGGAAATTAATTGAAATTCATTTGTGCATAATTTGCTTGAATTGATTCAAATTTCATTCAATTCTTTTTTTTTTTTTTTTTTTGTTGTGAAAAGAATTAATAAAAATTTCGATAATTCGTAACGAATTAAAATCAAAAAAGAACGATTCATTTACAGCTCTGGTATCCATCCATCTTCAAAAGGGTTAGGATATATTAATGTTAAGCTTAGTTTTATGATGTTCTTATTATCATAATTTTGTGTTTCATAAATATAATTACATATTTTCCAAATTATAATTTAATGAATTTCGTTACCATTAGAAAAAACAATCACCCTTATTCTGTTTGGCGTCGTCAATTTTAAGATAACATCAATTAAACACAACATCAATACTAATTTGGTATTCCCTAACAGCTTAATGACGACGTTGACTGTTTATCGATAATATAAATAAGTAAAACACACATATCTAATATTTGTAACAGATGATTCAATTTGTTTTCTATTATGTTAAGAAAGTGTTGTGGAAAGTTTAAGTTTAAATTAATTAGTCTAAGGGCCATTATTGCAACTTGCCGTTAGTTAAAGGTGTGATTTTAGCTGCTTGATAAAGAGCTTTGCATTAATAAAACTTTCAATTTTTAATGTTATTATTTAACGGCTAAAAAAATAAGTGAAGTTTAAATATAAAAATCCATTTATCAGTCCGACAAGTTGTAATAATGCCCCTGCGAAATTCTCTAGCAAGGAATAGACTTTTTCTAACTCTTCCATTAATTTTTTAAAATTGACAGGGGTTAATAATTTACGTGTTTCACATTTCCTTTATGTTATTTTATATGTTTCTTACTTGGCTTTTTTTAATATCGCCGTACGCTATTTTTTTTTAAGTTTTCTTTAGCACACGACACAAAACAACACCAAAAATGGCGACATAAATTGTTCTTAGGGAAAACCAAACATATGTCGACAGTCATCGATTAAGGACAATATTGACAACGGGAATACCGATTTACAACAAACGACGTCGTCTGGTGTTGACGACGCCAAACAGAATAAGGTGATTATAAAGCCATTGCTACAAATTTAAAGCGATTTTAAATCAAATTTTGGGAATTGTCCGAACCATGACAAGCATTATGTGTATCAGAAAGGTCGTACAGAGCTCTTATACAATCGGGATTAGAGTAGATCGCTTTAAAAACTTTTGTGGGCCCCATTAGACTTCTCCAATTAGAAATGCTATCTTGTGATTGTAGAATTAAAGCATAACTTGGGCCACTACGAAGAAAAATTTTAAAGTTTTAATGGTAGCACCAGCTAAGTAACTCTTTTATTTACCTGCCCATAAATGTTATTAAGCGATTATAAAAGAATTTTCCTTTGTGCTCTGCATAAAACATTTCCGATAGCTGCTGCGTAATGTGTATTTCTTTAGAGTCGAGTATTTCAAAATGTTCCTCGATTAGATTTTTAACAGCCTGAAATTTGTTGCGATGGCAACTCTGTCCGTAAATAAATTACACTCCGGCGGGCTCATGAGATTTTAAGAACTGTCCGGCCGTGTGTTTTATTTAGTTTATAGGAGAAGGGGCATATTGTGCATGGGGGAACCAGAAATGTATGATTGAAATTAAAAACCCCACCCCTTTCTCCGGCACAAAGAAGTGATTCCACCAGATGAGTGTGCAGGCGACCAATCTGCAGTGAAATCAAGGCCTAAAACCTGTAGGAAATGCAAAAATATTAAAAGCATGAAATTAGAAAATGGAACGATACAGCCATCTTACCACTAACAGCTGCCGCTGTCAGAGATGTTTCCTTTGCTCCACGTCCAAATAAATGAAATAAATCTGTAAAGAAATAAATTAAATTTATTAAAAACTTTACTTACCTCGTGTGCTGGGCCACTAAGAAGAAAAAGTTTAAAGTTTTAATGGTAGCACCAGCTAAGTAACTCTTTTATTTACCTGCCCATAAATGTTATTAAGCGATTATAAAAGAATTTTCCTTTGTGCTCTGCATAAAACATTTCCGATAGCTGCTGCGTAATGTGTATTTCTTTAGAGTCGAGTATCTTAAAATGTTCCTCGATTAGATTTTTAACAGCCTGAAAGGCTACAGAATTTGTTGCGATGGCAACTCTGTCGAGGGGGGGAATCGGGCGTAGATTTGCCGTGGCTACAGCCTTTAACAATATTTTTGAATATAAATTACACTCCGGCGGGCTCATTAGATGTTAAGAACTGGGGGAACCAAAAATGTATAATTGAAATTAAAAACCCCACCCCTTTCTCCGGCACAAAGAAGTGATTCCACCAGATGAGTGTGCAGGCGACCAATCTGCAGTGAAATCAAGGCCTAAAACGTGTAGGAAATATAAAAATATTAAAAGCAGGAAATTAGAAAATGGAACGATGCATCCATCTTACCACTAACAGCTGCCGGTGTCAAAGATGTTTCCTTTGTTCCACGTCCAAATAAATGAAATAAATCTGTAAAGAAATAAATTAAATTTATTAAAAACTTTACTTACCTCGTGTGCTGTGTGTTTGTTTTCCTTTAAATAAACATATGTTGGCAAATTTGTAAGGTTGCCATACCTTTAACTTATTTTTGTATGAAAGTACTGGATGAAAATCTGATAAGATTGCGTCTGTAAATGAATTAAAATCAAAAGACTGTTATATTATGGTTATAATTTGTTATAATATGAACACTATTATCGATATTGCTCCTTACTTCTAAAATATTTGTTTTTTAATTTATGAAAGTTTTTTAACAATATCTTCTAAATTCAAGTATTTCAGAAAATGTCCAATATCAAAAATGAATTGTATTTTTGTCCTCTACTGATTGGTATAGGTCGCTATGTGGCACACCTCATAGTTTAAGTTTTATAAGTAAAAAATTTTCACTTAATTTTTAACATTTTTTTAGATTTTTCAAAGTGTATTAGGTAATACTTCTGAATTCAAGTATTTACGATAATGACAAATACCATTTCTGAATTATATTTTTGTCCTCTACTGAAAGGTATAGGTCGCTATGTGGCACACCACTTAGTTTAGGTTTTATAAGTAAACAACTTTTTATCTTAATTTTGAACATTTTTTCGATTTTTCAAAGTTTGTTAGGTAATAACATCTGAATTGAAGTATTTCAGACTGATTTGTATAGGTCGCTATCTGGCACACTGCATAGTTTTGGTTTTATACGTAAAAAACATTTTACTTTAATTTTGATACCTTAATTTTGACATTTGCCACAGTTTGTAAGGCAATATCTTCTGAATTCAAGTATTTCAGAAAATGTCTTATACCAACTATGAATTGTACTTTTATCCTCTTCTTTTTGGTATAAGTCATTATGCGGCACACTTAATAGTTTGGGTTTTATAAGTGGAAACTTTTTTTCTGAGAGGACAAATCTTCTCTATGTAGCATTTTAAATTGAGAACCGATTTAAGTGACGGTTGCAAAATTAGATTCTATAGGTATGATGCTTTTGGATTCAATATTATTTGTGTAAATTTAACAAAAATAAGCACTTCTGTGCGCTTTAAAATATTAACTACTTTTGCAAACGTTTGTTTACATTTTTCCTCAAATGTAAGTACCGTATACTACATTTAATGCAACTCTGAAAAAAGTTTGTCAAAACAATGAAAAAGTTTGCAAAAAGTTTGTTTTCTTCTCGCCGATAATACTTAAAGGCCCAACTATAATGTGCATATACAAGCTTATGCCAACTTATACAACTGTGCAAATACATACAAATCAAATGTGGTAAACTATAATGTACTTGAGAGAACTTTTCGTTAAGTTTCGTCAAATGTCATTTGCTTAAGCAATGTACGAAGCCGATCGTACATTCCGTACAGAAACAGCTGATTGCGCTTGGTGTATACATACATAAATCAATAAAGAAAAAATTGCAGTGGAGAGCGACATTGAAAAAGATTTTTTTTCAATTTAATAGAAAATGTAAAAAAAAGGAGGGTTTATAAGAGAGAAAATGATGCGTTTTTATTATAACAATTCGCTATAATTTTTTTTAATTGCTTTCAAATTAAATCAGTGACACCGCTGCATCTTTTGGTACTTTTGACCAATAATACATAAAAAACATGCCATTTTTTTATCGAATTTAATTAAAAGCTAGTAAAAGAAAGTACATTTATTTAAATCAATGTTATTAAATATATATAATATATTTTTTCGATGCCTTTTTCTTTACAAGTTTTATTTATTTAAAAATATATATATTTTTGGGAAAGTACGATTTAAACATGAATGTGCAACTGTGGCAAATTATTTTTTAAAAATTTATGTAAGTACATTGTAGCCACATAAAAATCTTTAAAGAATTACCTAAGCATTTGACAGACTTTTCGTTGGGTTTTTGACATAATCTCAAGCTAGCTTATGCACATTATAGTTGGGCCTTAAGGCATAACGACTGATTCAGCAGTTTCACAGTTCGAACTAGTTCTCTATAAAAAAATTTTGATATTCTTTTACTTAACGAAACATTTTAAAAACCGCATCATAAACTTTGACTTGGAGGCTACAAAATATACAGAGAAATCCGGCTTACCCACGGAGGAGGTGTACTCATTGCTTTAAAAAGTAATATAGATCATAAGTTATTTCCTACAATTAAAACTCAAAATATTGAGAACATTCCATTACAAGTTTTCATAAATAGACGATCAGTTATTTTTACTTCTGCGTATATGTACACTAAAAATTTTAGATCCGACTTAAATTTGCTAACTAATCAATTGACTTTTTTGTACTTGGCTATTTAAACGCCCACCACAATCATTGGAACTGTGTTTCAAACAACTCTGCTAGTAAAGTACTTTTTGAAAATTGTCTTTTATCTAACTATTTTATATATTACCCACACTCATTCACCAGGTTTGGTCAAAATGTTTTACCTGTTCAACCTTTAACAGTAAACATTTTGTTATCGAATTCGGCACTAGAATCCCATCCAAATATTTTAAATGCAGACCATGTTCCAATTTCATGTTTTATCAATCTTTGTATTACCAAGCTGATTGGCCAGTCATTAGAGACTGTGTAGAGAATGAGATAAGGCGTCACGACATAATAAAGATATGATACTAATCCAGTTATGTTCTATTGCCAAACAGATTTTAATCTGATTCAAGTTGGTAAAAAAAAATCCATGGCAAAGCGAAATCTCGAATACATCTAAAATGTTAATACGGCAAAGAAATAAATTCAGGCATTAATTCCAGTGATGTGGAGATCCGAACTACAGTATTTTTAACAAACTAATAAATTTTCCCATAAACAGGGATAGAAATAAGTCTTGGTCAATATTTATTTCTAAGTTATAACCCGGCTCTAAAAAGTTTTGGAAGCTTACCAAAGTACTTAAAGGCAAGAATTTACCGCTTTCCGATCTGCATGTAAGCGATGTCATTCAAAACTCTGGTGTAGATAAAGCTAATGCAATTGCAGATGCGTTTGCTACTTCTCACGCTATTACAATAAATAATCCATCAACTATGAATACTTGCGTTGCAGATTACGTGGATTGGCTTAACAAGAGTCCCTGCACAGTGATAATAATATAGTATTAACTGATGCCATTGAAGTAAAGTCATATGTGTTTTCATTGAAAATAATAAAGGAACAGGTTTAGATGAAATTAATGCCATTGTTCTTAAAAATATGCCTGACTTTTTTTTATAACACTAGATACGATATTTAATGTTTGTATAGATATTGGCTATTTTCCCCAAAGCTTAAAAAAAGCTAAAGCTACCAGATTGGATTCCGTAAATAGTTTTAATTCTCCCATTTATTTACAAAAAATAGTAAAAAGCTTTTTAAATAATAGATCATTTATAGTCTGCGTCGATAAGACCAGCAAGTCCGTTTTTTCTGCTACACAATATTCATTATATACCTCGGATTTAAAAATTCGCAGAAATCAAGAAGCAGCTTTTTATGCCGACGACAGTGCTTTTACATGTTGCGGCAAGGTATCAAACGCAAGTCAAAAAAATGCAGTAGGCTCTAAACTTTAGCCAAAAATATTTCAATAAATGGAAAATTAAAGTTAACGATAACAAAACACAAGCTATCATATTTCCTTATAATAAGTCGCCGTCTCAAGGAAATGTCATTTCTGTTAGTGAAAACATTAAATATTTAGATATTATCCCAGATAAAAGCTTTTGTTTAAACAACATATTAAATACATATGTGACAGGTTAATTACGTGTGGTTGCGCAGTATATTTTTACTAAACAGCAGGTCAAGGCTTAGCCTAAAAAACAAAATAATGTTATACAAAATGTGCATCCGCCGCATCTTGACTTATGGTTGCCAAGTCTAGTATAGCAAAACTACTAAAACTCACACAAAGAAGCTTCAAATTACTCAGAATAAAAAGCAATTAAAATTTTACTTTTTCGGCTTTGGTTCATTTTTAATTTAACTGTTTTAATTTAACTGTTTTCCAAAGAATACAAGAACAATTAGACGCTGGCAGAATGCTGCATTTTCAGGAGCGCCAAATCCATCTTCAGCATTCTTTGCATCCAACACTTTGATTTGCGTATATTGTAAATATCATCCATTTAACCAATTAATCAATTTTAATTTGGTTGGACAACTCAAGCATTTCTTTGTTGTCTTCTCTACAACAAGTCTTGTACATTTGCTGCAATTTTGTACTACACCGTCGGTATAGTCACGAAATGCAAATTTTTATTTTTAATCATTCATACTTGTTTTTCTCACAACATTATAGATGCTGTTCCAGTATCATATCAACTGTTGATGACTTAGTTATGAATGTTAGTGCGCTGTGCCTTGCGTATTTTTAAATTATTTTTTTAATTTTAGTCCCCGATAGGGGTTGAACCAGTGATCTTCATAAATAAATTAAAATTTTACTTTTTCGGCTTTGGTTCATTTTTAATTTAACTTTTATTAAAACAACTATTTTCAAATGTACGCGGACGTTTTCCAAAGAAATCAAGAAAAACTAAACGCTGGCAGAATGTAATGCTGAATTTTCAGGATCGCCATATCCATCTTCAGCATTCTTTGCATCCAACACTTTGATTTGCGTATATTGTGAATATCATCCATTTAACCAACTGATCAATATTAATTTGGTTGGACGAAACTCACACACAACTTAAAGCATTTCTTTGTTGTCTTCTCTACAACACGTCTTGTACATTTGTTGCAATTTTGTACTACACCGTCGGTATAGTCACGAAATGCAAATTATTATTTTTAATCATTTATACTTGTTTTTCTCACAACATTATAGATGCTGTTTCGGTTGATAAGTTAGGTATGAATGTTAATGCGCTGTGCCTTGCGTATTTTAAAATAATTTTTTTAATTTTAGTCCCAGCCAGGGTTTGAAACAGTGATCTTCATAAATCAATTAAAATTTTACTTTTTCGGCTTTGGTTCATTTTTAATTTAACTTTTATTAAGAAAAATTATTTTTCAAATATACGCGGACGTTTTCAAAAGAAAACAAGAAAAATTAGACACTGGCAGAATGTAATGCTGCATTTTCAGGACTGCCAAATCCATCTTCAGCATTTTTTGCATCCAACACTTTGATTTTCGTATATTGTAAATATCATCCATTTAACCAACAATAAAATAATCAATCAATTAATTTTTCTTAATAATGACTGGAAAAAATATAGCTGACAACGTAACTGCAATCCTCAAATCGTTTAATTTAGAACAAAACACAATATACGCCGTAAGCGATGGTGGGTGCAACATAATTTCAGCATTGCGATTAGCAAATACTGAAAGGCACGAATGTATGGCGCACTCCTTCCACCGATTTTTAACCCATGATATTTTAGAAGATAACCAGTTTAAGCCCATAAAAGACATAATTGCAAAAATATAAAATAAAAAAATAAAAATAAAATAAAAAAAAAACAATTCGAAACGTTAGAACCCTAATGACACCCTATGGAACATACTGCTCGTCATGTTCTAAAGCTTTACACAAAATTTTGAAGCAATCAACATTGCACTGATAAAGGCTCAAAAAGAAACCTATTTATTTATTGAAATGGAAAAGCTTATTATACAGAAATTGGAAGAATTTTTAAAAATTTTTAAAAAAGCAACCATTTACTTCCAAGGAATACAATATGTAGTGTAATTTGTTTTTATAAAAACAAAAAAAGAATATGAAGCGGAATTCGAATTACTAATAAATTTATGTAACTTTGCCAGACAACACTTTCCTAAGAAGTTTAAAATAAAAAAATTCATCTAGTTTCGGCACTAAGGCTTAAGAAAATACAAAAAATTAATAATTTTGTCGTGATTGCCATTTCGGGCCAACAATATAGTAAGTCGATTACAAAGAAAAAGCAAATTAAAACGGAAATCCGAAAATTATTTGGAATTTGTAAAACGTCTCCTTCTATAGCAACATCTGAAAACCGCGGACCTTCAAAAAAACAAGTAAATAATTATTATTTGTTATTCGTTAATTTTTTTTGCAAACAAAAATTGATTTACTTTCCAGAAACTTTCCTCAACACTCAAAAATATGCTATAATTTCTAACATCCACAACTGCTCGTAAAAACGATGATGATAATGACCTTCATAGTGAAATAAAATCATATTTTGAAGCACCGCATGAAGAAACAGAGTGTTTAGAATGGTGGGAAAGGAAATATAAGGTTAATATTATGCATTTAAAACTCACTTTTACAGATATTAATAACCTCATTATTAGATATTTCCTAGCATAGCAATGACTACAGAAAGTGATGATGATCTGAGTTCTAGTGAAGATAATTTACTTAACTGACGATATGCTACAACAAAACAAAACCCAACAACAAATGAAATAAATCACAGGCACCAAAAAATTTTCAGCGGTGGCTTAAAATCGGCTGAGCCGGAATAAAATACAAAGTAGTACATATATTCCTATGTATGTACATATGGTGTAAGCTTTACTTTCACCCAGTTCACACACGTCAAGTTTTCTTGCAGCAATACTGAATTTTGTGGAGGAAAAAGGAGTGCAGAATCATTTTATTTCTCGTTTTCTCACCTACAAAATTCATAATTGCTGCAAGAAAACTTGACGTGTGTGAAATGGGTATTTCTTATAAAATTACTATGAGGTATGTATATGATAGAAATCCATCGGTATATAAACAGTCGTTTTTGAATTTTTATACATTTTTAGGTTTGGTTTTTTGGTTTGTGTGCTTAGTAGATCAAAATTTATCATACCCTTAAAAACAGAGTGTTTTTAAATCGACCAATTTCCATTACTTATGTACATACGTTCTATTAAACTTTACTTATTTGTTTTTATTAAATTTCTACAAATAATAAATACATCAAGGTCAACATTTTTAAATATATATTAAAATTTTTTACAGTATTTGTAACTTTTTTAATTATTGTGTCTAGGGAGTAGACTGCTTAAATAGTTCATAGTTATCATATACAAACAATACTTTGTTTATGGTTAGGGCATTAAAATTTGATCTTCTTGCGCTAATTAGTGACCCTGCACTAGAAAAAGCTTCTTCAGAAGAGGCAATGGTTGATGGAATGCTTAGTATTGGTGATGCTAATTTAGCTATGTTAGGGAACTCCTACAGGTACAGAAATGTGGCTTATAAAAACACAATATTTTATATTTTAAATCACTTCACATAATTTTATCCAATTTTTTGTACCTTTGAGATCAAACATTAATGCTTCTGGTTTTAAGTCAACAAGTAAAAATTACTTATTTTATAAAAGTAATCGAAATTCTATTAATAATTGCAAATATTTCACACATTTCTACATATAATTATTATATAATTACAGCAGGAACATATGTTAATTAACAAATAATCTTGAGTATATAAAATACCCTCTAATGTAGCGTTGGCTAATCTATTTCACTCTAAAAACTGTTAAGTTTGTGTGCCACAACTCTTTCACTGTAACATTTTCTAAACTTAAAAAAAATTATTAAAGTCTATGTCACGGAGTTCCTTAATTCATAACCCAAAATTTGTATCACACTGTCTTTAACAATGTCTCCTAAAAGTCAAACCGTTTTGCTATTTGTTCACAGAATTCAGTAGCATTAAACTTTGTATAGGAAATTTTAGTTTTTACAAATATACCTTGGTATATGTCATAATTTTTTACATCCACTAGAGCCAGTTATAAAATTTTTTGTTTTAGAATATTTATTTACAATAAAATTTATTCACATACACAGGTTAATACATTTTATTCACCTAAATTTAAAAATCTCAATTTTGGGAAAAAGATCTTCAAATCTTATTTTGGTTAATATATCTTTCAAGTTAAGGTAAAGTCTTCATTCTGTCATCGCTGATGGTTTGTGATTTTTAAAAAATTGCATATGGTAACTTAAACAGTTATTTTTTCTATGAAAAAAAAATTCTATGAAAAAATTTACTAAGAAATGGCGGTAGCTTCAGCCGATGAAAGCCGACAATATTTCGGCGGCGGCGGCTGTTAGGAAAAATTATCATCACCAATATTTATCAATAATGTTAATAAAATAAATAAAATGATTAAATGTGTAAGTAGTGTGATCGCCAATACTAAATTTAACTACAAAGCGTTAAATGACGGTCAGGTTAAATTAAATATAAAATCTATAGAATCTTATTGAAACTAAGTCAAATATTTTGATACCAATAACATTAACTATCATACATATCAGTTAAGAAGTCAGCGATCTTACAGATTTGTAATTAAAGGTCTACATTAATCTACTAAGATAGAATTAATGTCTTCTTCAAATCTTTTATATAAAGGTTACTAACGTAAAAAGAGGATTTACTAAACAGCTATTACAAATGTCCACGTTGACGTTGATCCAAATACTAACAACAAAAAAGTTTTTGAAATAAACCAAATTCAAATTTAAGCTCCTAAAAGCACAAATGATATTTTACAATGTCACCGTTGCCAACAATACGGTCATAAAAAACCTACTGCGAAAAACCATTTGTTTCCGTAAAGTGTTGGCCAGTGCGGAGAGTCGTATCGGCGTGACTGGCGGCTAGCCACGTCGCCGAATAAATGTCATGAGTCGCGCCGCAGCCGTATTTGTCGGCTTGTCGGCGGCTCAATTATCAGCCATTTAACGTGGCTAGTCAGTTTCTTATTCGCGCTTTTTTAATTTTAAAATGATATACAAGAACACGCAAGTGAAGAAATCATACCGAGAAAAACCAAAAATAACATACTTTTGTGAATGGTTGATAAATTTCGTAGTTATGAAAAAAGTATTAAAATACATAATTTTTCAACCTAAAATCGTAGTAGGAAGAATATTAATTCAATTCCACTTTGTTTTCAGCCAAATTATAAGTGAACAAAATAAAAATTACCAAAGTTCTCATGTTTAGAAGTTACTTAGCTAAAAGGAGTTATATATAAGATTTTAAAGTATTGATAAAACTAAGTGTAATTAAAAATGTATTGCCATAAAAAATGTTTAAGGATATAATAAAACCAAGTAAAAAATTCAAAATTATTTGCATGTAATACATTAGGTTAATAAAGATATACATAGATATGTATATATTTTCATTCCTAAAACCGATAAATGAAAAGGTGCCAAAAAAAGCAAAACGCACTTTAATAAATAAATGCCCTACGAATCTAACTGTACGACTGTCATTTGCGAAAAATTAGCCGTTTATAGAGTATACCCCTATTAGTGTGCAATTTTCCCATATAAATGAATAAATATATTTTTATTCCTAAACCGATAAATGAAAAGGTGCCAAAAAACCAAAACGCACTTTAATAAATAAATGCCCTACGAATCTAACTGTACGACTGTCATTTGCGAAAAATTAGCCGTTTATAGAGTATACCCCTATTAGTGTGCAATTTTCCCATATAAGTGAATATATATATTTTCATTCCTAAAACCGATAAATGAAAAGGTGCCAAAAAAAGCAAAACGCATTTTAATAAATAAATGCCCTACGAATCTAACTGTACGACTGTCATTTGCGAAAAATTAGCCGTTTATAGTATGTAATAAGGGTTCCGTTTTGATTTTTCTACAATTGTTACGATAGCATTTTTCAATATATTTACTTTTTCAAGCTTAAGGCTTATATTTCTTAGCTTTTTTAAATATTTTTCACGAGTCGTTTGGTATGTTGGGAAATTATTTGAAAAATCTAAATATTCTTGTTCTGGTGTTTGAATAATTTTATCTTTTACTATGTGTCTTGAAACCCTCTGGTTTGTTGTCGTGCGATTTGTTGATGACGATGTTGAGACGTTGTGATTGTTCTTTGTTATGGGTTTGATGGTGATGACTTGTTTCTAAATTAAGGGGCAAACTTTTTTCATCGCCACAAATTTCATATAATAGATCACGTTCTTGAAATAATCCAATAATTTTTTGTTGATATTTTATGTGCAACAACCCTGTGCCTGAAAGGAAAAATAAAAAGTGAAACAAATATATATTTTTTTGCAGCACTTTGTGTTAATAATTGATATATGTTTTATAATTAAACTTAAAAGAGCATTCTTAATGCATTGATAGAGCTTTAAGCTGTAGCTAAATAACTAGATCGTAACCCATGCATTCTGTGTAAAAGTAAAAAAAAGTTTAAAATTAATATCAAACTATTGGCGCAAATAACATAATCTGTGTTTTTTGGGCTAAGTCGGCACAAATATATTTGCCAACCGATTTTGTTTATTATTTCACATATTTGTAGATATTGTCGGATTTAGTGCACAGACTTTATCTCATTGTAACCGGTTCAGTATTAAGGAGATAAATGACAGGGTTTAAAATTCAGCACCACCAACAATTTTTATGACTGGCGACTGAACTAAAAATAGGCCGACTTCCTAAACACAAGTTGCAATGCATATTTACAATGCATTAACTTTGTAAACGAATTTCTAAACTTTTTGGCAACGTACAATATTCCTAGTTGCTTGGCAACTCACTTTAATGAGTATCAGAAGTCAAAATCACGCATCATTTTTCTTTTGTATGCAAACATTTTAAAAATGTTATTTTTAAAATGAAATGTGAATAAAAAATGCCATCGTTCATTAATTCAATGAATTGTCCTTAACAAAGTTGTCTCTTCTTTTTTTCTTTTTAATAGGTTTCTATAACAAATCAATATTTTTTGGAAGATTTGACCTGAGATAATTCCTCAGCACTTGCCAACAAAATGGATAAATAAATTTGTGTAACCTCTATTTAAAAAAAAAATTATTATTTTATACCATGTTTTTGACATTTGCTTTACGTATGAGTTGCAAAGCGACGTTCCTAAATGCCGATAAAATGCAAAAAATGTCTCTGCAACGCAAGTTTGCATTTAAAACATGTTTAGCATTACATACGCATTTTTTTAAATTATGCATTGCAACAGGCGCACTGTGGTCAATATTTTGAGATAGCGGCCAAAATTCCTTTTGGTTTGGTATGAAAGTAGACAGTAGTAAACCTCGGGAGCCAAAAAACTAGAACTCTATTTCAACTATTTCACTAAGAACAGGGTGGCCCAAAATGGGCATTTTCAGAATTTAGTAAATTTATGATATTTTTAGTTAATTTTTAAAGTTTAAATGATCATTACTTTTTTGTTTTTAAGATTTTCGGACGAAATAAATTTTGTGTTGTAACTTAACTTACTTCCTATTACTTGTAAAAAAATTGAAGCTCTACTGTTTTCAGAACAATTTAAATATTTTTTTTTGAAAAGGTCAAATTTCTCGGAAATTTCCTACTTCATAAAGCACAACTCCTGTGAGTCAATCTGAGTCAAAACACAAATTTACTATTTTGTAGTCCTAACTCTCCCCTACATTCCTATATATACATGTCCACGCATCGGGACTGCACTTTTTGAGCTACAGCAATTTTTTTGACCCAAGGTAAGATATTCAATACAAATGCACGTCATATTTTTTGAGAAGTTATTTGTATGTGAAAGTGGCTATTATGCATATGTTTTGATGAAATTTTGTACAAGAGTTCTAATTGACCCAAAAAATAATTTTGTTGAAATTAGGAGAAGTTGGCCCATATTTGTGCCTAGTCCACATAGAAGGGTGTATCAAAATTTTGACAAAAATGACAATAGAACTCTCAAATTATGTGGTATCTGGCAATTCATTTGGAAAAGGTAAAAAATTATTTTATTGCCATCTAATATTACACAACTTAAATACCTGAAAATTGCAAATAAATTTGAAACCATTTAAAATAACTGGTAAAACCAAGTACCTGTTATATTACGTTTCAAAGAGGTAAAAAAGATCATGTTGAAACTTCGAGCAATAGTATATTAATCCGAGCATTCATTTTTTTCTTCATTATTGTTTAAACAATGGCTAAATTCAGTTATAGGTTTCTATCTGATATATATTTTGAACGGAAAGATGAAAACGACATTATTTTACATATAATGAGTAATCCATTCTTCAAAATATGCGACAAACAAGAAATTAAAACTCATAACTTAAAAATAAAAAACTTTTTAAATACTTTAAGAAAACGGTACAATCAATGTTCCAGAAACAAGAAATTGTTTTACTCACGCAACCAAGAATGGCTAAGAAATAAACTTATTTTTAAAAAGCCATCAGTAACTACCACGGAAACTGGAAACTGCATCAAATTCAACCATCGAAAACTAAAAAGAGTAAAATTGCTATCGTTGAAAAATTAAAAAAGGATTTTAGAAAGTATGCCGACACCAACTGAAGAAAATAAATTTACTCCAGAAAAAGCATTTGCACTATTTTTGGATTTGAAAATGACTAAAAACCAATAAACAGAATTGCGGAAGCGAACAAATGAAAAAAATTGTGGAATTTTTCCATCATATCGAGATATAGTTTCTGCCAAAAAAGATTGCTTACCTTCACCAACTGCTATTAGTGTAACTTCAAGTTCAGCAGAAATAAAATTGCAGGATCTTCTTGAACACACTGCAGAACGATTATTAAGGACATTTGATGCTGACTATTTAAAAAAAGTTTAAAAATTGCAGCATGACTTTAATTTCTAAATGGGGATGTGATGGGTCCTCTGGCCAGAAACAATACAAACAATGTAATGCGGAAAATTCATCAGATCCCAATTTATTCATGATTTCTTTTGTTCCATTACGTTTAACAAAAATTTATATTGGTTCAGAGCCGTCAACTAGTAGAGTTGCGGAGATAGATGTATGGAAGAATGAAATTCCCTCGTCAACAAAATTTTGTAGACCAATAAAGTTTGCTTACAAAAGAGAAACTAAAGATGTCATAACTGAAGAAGTTGGCAAAATAACAGATGTAATTAAAGAACTTCAACCAGTAATATTTGAATTTTATGACCAATGCATCGAAGTTAACTTTAAAATTTCACTTACAATAATCGATGGAAAAGTTGCACAAGCTTTAACTGAAACAAAGTCTTCGTCAAGCTGCACCATATGCCAAAAAAACATCAAGACAATTGAGCCAACCACCAACATAAGAAGATAGTTTTAATGAAACATATGAATTTGGAATGTCACCACTTCATGCTAGAATTCGTTTTATGGAGCATATTCTTACATTGGGATACGATTTGGAATTTGGCCCGTTAGGCGAAACAGTGAGAAACAACAAAGAAAATTTGGAAAAAAGAAAACAAAAAAAAAAACATATTCAAGAAAAATACCGTGAGATAGTCCTTATAATTGACCAGCCAAAGCAAGGAGAAGGAAATTCTAATGATGGAAACACAGCAAGGAGATTTTTTCCGATCCAGAAACTGCAGCTCCTATAACTGTAGTAGATTATGATTTAATACGACGATTCCAAATCATATTAAAAGTTATAGCATGTAGCAAAAAGATAGATGCAAAAAAATTTGGTCAGTATGCTAATGAGACAGAAACCCTTTATAACCAAAAATATTCTTGAAGACATATGCCAACCACAGTTCACAAAATTTTGTGCCATGGGGAACAAATAATTCCAATTGGAGATCTCTCAGAAGAAGCGCAAGAAAAAAGAACAAAGACTACAGATTTTTTCGCGAGCACAATACAAGAAAAATTTCCAGATATTGTACTAATGAAGATCTTATTATCTTAATATTTTGTTGTGCACATCAGACCCATAGATGTCCAGTATTCGACAAAAATGGAAATCAACCTCATTAGACTTAGATGAAGAAGCTAAACAACTACTGCAAAAAGCAGTAGCTATTTGGAAGAAATTTTTACTAATATTGTTTAATTAATACTAGTTTAAAGATTATAATTTGTTTCTAATTTTAGTATAAATTTTTATTAATACATTTAAATGAAATATATGTGCACTTTAGATCAATAGTAAAAGTTTACTTAAAATTTTATCGATGTTGTGTTCTGTATATAATATATCCAAATGGTGTTGATATTGTTGGGAATTTCAGTGTTATTTTTCAGTTTAATCCTCACAAGAATTAGGTTTCTTCCAAAAAAACCAATCTTTGGCCCCTGTGAATATTGAGACTAAATAAATGTCAGTGGCCAAATGTTGGCATTTTTTGACCAAAATTAAGCTTAGGAATAATAAATAAGTATTGGTTGTAAAATACGATTGAAGAAAATAAGAAATTATAAAAGAATATTTATTTAAAATGTAAAAATATTCAACTTTTACATGGAAACTCAATGCATTTTTAACTCCACATTACTTACGTTCCTATCAGTCGATTTTTACGTTTGAACATGCAAATTGAACCTTAAAGTCCCTTCTAGTGAACAAAGCAAATTGCGTAAAATATAATAATAATCAAAATAAAAAAATACCAATCCGGTCAAAAGTTATAGAGTTTTGACCGCTATCTCGCGAAATTGACCACTGTGAGGCGTTTAGGAAGTCGGCCATAGTTTCAGTTTTTATTTTCAACAATTTTACTGCTTAAAATTGTTAAACTGAGCGCACACAAAACTGAAACTAAAAAAATGTGCACAGAACTAACAGAAACCTTTTAATTTTAGAATTTTTTACAGCAGGTGGATGTATTTAGTTTTCCTTTCAGTGGGCACTTCCTTAATAAAATCGCACAAATTTGAATTTATTTTTAGGAAAAATTAATTTGTTTATTTATTGTACATGTATTCCATCCCATTTAATTTTTCTTATGAACTGAATGCATTCAGCAATTTTTTATTCAATAAGCATGCATTTCGATTTTAATTAATTTTTGCTGAAATGAATGCAATATTTTTTATAATTATGAACGCATTCACTTGTTAGTTCCATTCACAATTTCTACATATTAATGAATTAAATTTTCTAATTAATAGATAGTTAAATAAAACCCAAATGTTATTATTTCTATGAACAATTTGTCATCAAACACATTTCAAAGTTATTTTGTTATAATGAAATTGAATACACATTTTATAACTAAAATATTCCAAAAATATAAATTGAAGGTTTTTTCGACTAACACCACTAAGCAACAATGCATGTACATATTTTTCGTGAATTTGTTAAACATAAAATTCTATACGAACGCTTATTTTTCACATTACACAGTCACATTTCCAGTTTTGTTACGATACTAAAATAATTCTTGCAAAAACAAACCGACTTCAAAACAGATTTCATCTATATACACCTATAACAGTTCAAGAGTATGGCATCATAAAATAAACACCCTTATACCTTCAAACTTTATACTGTTCAATATTTTGGCAATAAACATCAAAATACAGCAACTATAGAACACCCTTTAATTTCTAAATTCAAATTATAAACTCGATAATATAGTGGGCTTATAAATACAGGTCCCTTTTAAGTTTCAGCATTCTGTCTATAGCAAATCAAAAGTTCGACAAAAATTTGTTATTACATCAACTATTTGGACACCCTTCAACCTTCAAATACAAATTTTTTCTGCTTATTATAGCTAACTTAGCAATACAGGTTCGTTGTAAATTCCAATCGTCTGTCTATAACTGTTAAAAAATATGGTAATATACATCAAATTTAATGAACTATTGGCGCAGCCTTTAATTTTAATTCTTAATATTAATACTTGTTACTATAACAACCATAGCAGCGTCAAATTTACAAGCATTTATCTATAACGGTTCAAAAGATAGGCTCATATAAGTAAATCTTCATCAATTATGGGACACCCTTTAATTTCTTAATTCAAATTATAAACTCGTTAATATAGCGGATTAAGCAATACAGAATAATTTGGAAATGAAAAATAATATTTATCCTGGCGATAGATATAAATAAACTGTTTAAAACGAACAATCAAGCAAGACTGATATAACTATTATAATTAAATTACAACTTTAATTTGAAACTCTATAAAAATAAAATAAATTCCTACCTGGTGTACCAAATATGACATAGGTGACATCATTGCGCAGCCCTTCGGCTATATTACGTACAGCTTGCAATTGTTCAGCGTTTAAATTTTCATTATATAAATCTAAACTGAATTAACAAGAAAATAAGGGATCGTAACAGAATTATAGCATTAGAATCACAACTTACGTTTTAGTTGACAATGGCATTGGAGTTATATTAGCTGGAAATAAAAACTTCTTTAAAAATCCATATTAGTCGGCAACAATTCCAATGAACGATATTGGTAGCGAAAATTTAAACGCGATGGTCTACATATATATTAATTGTATAAGTATTTTTCATGTCTTTAATATCGGATTTATTTTGCATCATTAATTTTAAGATTTCTTCAGTAATTGTAAATATATCTGTGCGTGTGGTTAGTACAACCTCATTATAACCTGACAATATACTCTCCACAAATGTACGTTTCTGAGGCTTGAGCTGTAATTTAATAATTATTATACATAAATATTTACGTATGTTGTTTTTACTTTGTATTAATGAATACGTAAAATACCCGAAAACTATACTATCACCAAAACTGCGTAATTAAAAATTTTTTTCTTTAAACAAGGATACTGCCGTATTGTGTCCATATCTTCTATTTGCAAAAGTATATTTAACGAAACTCCGATTGTTTGGGGCTGTAGATTCTTTCCATTGCGTACATAATCGCGGAATTCATTAGATGTCTTCATAAGATTTTCATAATAGAAATTATCTTTTAAGGCATCCTGTATTTCTTTTGGAGGAAAATTGAAATGAATGAAATTGAAATTTGGTTGAGGAAAAAATCTTGTTTACGCTGCTTAAAAAATTAAAAAAACTTGCCTACGGGGGGGGGGGGGTGTAAAATTTAATTTAAAGCAAAAAATATACAGTGACAAATTTGAGGCTGACCCGTAGTTTCCGAGTTACGGGCCTCCAAAGTTTGTATGTACAATATGGAATATATGGAGCATTTTTTTGGTGGAATAAGACAATATGGATATCATTGAAAAGGTAATTTAAATATCTTTTCAATTTAAAAGGAAAATCGTAAAAAAAGTTTTTTATAAAAAAGTTTTTTTGGGCAGCTCTTAGTTTAAGCTTCGCTTACTAAAGATTTTCTGCGTAGACGGCCTTCAGCAGGACGCAAGGATTTTCTCCTCTATGGTATGACCAACACCGGCTTCGCTTACTAAAGTTTTTTATCTTTTTTCTTATAGTATTGTCACTAAACTTAATTTATTTAATATATGTAGGTACTCTATGTTTATATGAGAAAAGCTGTTTTTTTAATCTTTACCTGTTTTTTTTTGTATTTATTTACGATTTTTCTTTTAAATTGAAAAGATATTTAAATTACCTATTCAATGATATCCATATTGTCTTATTCCACCAAAAAATGCTCCATATATTCCATATTGTACATACACTTTGGAGGCCCGTAACTCGGAAACCGAGGGTCAGCCCCAAATTTGTCACTTTACATAATTTGCTTAAAATTAAATTTTACACCCCGTAGGTAACTTTTTTTAATTTCTAAACTGCGTTCGTAAACTAGATTTAAGCCATTTGTAATTCTGTATTTAGTCCCAATTCGCACGATGCAATTATTTAAGCTGAGCTGATTAGGTTGTAGGCAACGGGGTGAGGTAAAATTAAATGAGTACATACTTGCTTGTACATGCAATTCACTTTGCTTCCATATTCGTAAAAAAAAAACACAGATGTGTGTGTACATTCATGCAAAAATTTGAACACTTTAAGCAATAAGACTTGTACTGTGCGAACAATAATGAAAGTTCAAAGAAGAAAATGAAAATAAGCAGTCTTATTTTCTTGCAAAGAAATCTTTTTAAAAACACTGATATATTTTCATAATAAAATTTTGTTTTAAGCAAATCGCACAGTTTTGTACTTATGCTCCCATTAATTTTATATTTTACCAAACCACTTAAACATGTCGAACTGGTCTTGTGTTCGGAACATTGTTTTGCCAGAGATATTGAAGTTCAATTCTGTGCTATCAATTAGCATTGCAGGTTTTTATCAAGAAAATAAATTTATTTTACATTTTTTCAAAAAAGGCATACATTTTAAAAACTGCTATGTTAGAACAATTATGTTATAATTGAATTTTCAAAAGCAAAAAATACTAATAAAAAACATAAATTAAAAAATAAAAAAGGGAAAATGAAAACATTTTGATAAGGTTAACTCTAAACTTATTATTTTTAAGTCAGTACTATAAAATACCTTGCATTACTTATTTCAAATTAATACTAACTCTACTTTATTCGTAAATAAATTATCTAAATTTATGCAGTTGATTTCTCTGTTATTTAAATAAACTATTTCCAAAAAAGAAAGTTGAAGCTGCAAAAAAAAAAAATATCAATATGGCTTTGCTAGTACTTAACTAGTGCATATAGATTTTATTTATTTCAATTCATTGATACACAGGGCCCCAATAGGTCAATAAAATATATATTATAAACGACATAATAGTTAATAATATAGTTACAAAAAAGTAAAGAAATTTAAAAAAATAAAAAAATAAATTTAATTCCTATGCTCAGCCAGAAATATAATGATCATATATATTTCGGTTTAACAGAATGCCACAAGAGATTTTCTTTTAACAAAAATAAAATCCAAATTCCTAAAATATGATTCCACTTACTTATTTTAAACACTATATAAAGTGACATTCACTTTTAAGTTCTTGAAAAATAAGTATTAGTAATGCATTTTTTTAAACTAAATATAATTATAAATATAAAAAGAAACCAAAAATGTATAAAATGATAAATTATTCCAAAATTATATAAATAAGCTCAGTTTTACTGCAGCTTTTGGAATATTCTATATCAAAGCGCCCTCTCGTAAGCACTTATGAGAGTTTTACTTATAACAATCTTTTCTTGTTTTTTTAAAAAATATCAAGAGCAGTACCTTCAAACTTAATCGAATATGGAAAATAATACAACTTTTATCAATGACCTAACCGTATAATTCAAACCTATCTCTCAATTTCATTACTCCTAAAAATTACTCGTCAAATTTTTGTCATTTTTTAATAGCTACATGAAAATTTGGGTTCCAAAGAAATCTTTACTAATGGCTAGTAGAAGTTCTTAGAAAGTAAGCAAGCCAACCGCTACTAAAAAGCACAGACATAACCAGACTCCTCAACACTGACGTTTAAAAAGTAACTTATCATATGCGATTAACCCCTAAATATGAGAAAGAAAATAAAAAAGTGGCATCCTAAAACACAATGCGAAAAAGCAGTCAACTATACATACAGTTCTTACCTCAACATACAAACAAAAAACCAATGACAGCTACAAAATAAACAAAACTTTCTGTTGGCAAACGTGAAAAATTTTATCAAAAAATACAAAAATAACAAATTATTAATAATAATATAATTAATTTCATTTAATTTAATTTTTTTTTTGGGCACATCGGTAAGTGTTGGCTGCGGGCAATTTGAAAAATTTGCACTAAATTAGCTGAAAAAATGATGAAATAAGTTTGTTTTATTAACACATTTTTTACAGGAACTTACCTACGAATGGAAGCGATTTGTCAGGCTGATGGATAAATGGCACAATTGGACCCTGAATGGTAAGTATTTCTGGAAATAGAAAGTAATTTAGTTTTTTATTAACATAATGTGCTTATTACAGAAACTTACCTGCAAATGGATGCGATTTGTTAGGCTGGTGGGTTTTTGGCAGACATCTAAACAAATTGGTAAGTAGCTGCTGAAAATAAAAAGTGGATTAGTTTTTTATTAACAAAATGTATTTTTACAGATACTTACCTGCAAATGGATGCGATTTGTTTGGCTGGTGGATTATTGGCAGACATCTGAACAAATTGGTAAGTAGCTGCTGAAAATAAAAAGTGGATTAGTTTTTTATTAACAAAATGTATTTTTACAGATACTTACCTGCATATGGATGCGATTTGTTTGGCTGGTGGATTATTGGCAGACATCTGAACAAATTGGTAAGTAGCTGCTGAAAATAAAAAGTGAATTAGTTTTTTATTAACAAAATGTATTTTTACAGATACTTACCTGCAAATGGATGCGATTTGTTTGGCTGGTGGATTATTGGCAGACCTGTGAACCTACAGAAGAGAATATAACATTGGTTTGATGTTACTAATATGCGGAAACTGGTAAGTATTATTTGAAAACAAAATATTTATTATTATGTTTCCTTACAGGCGCTTACATATAAAACAAGCCCTTTTTAGGACTCCAAAACCCTTTAAAAAGAGATAAAGTGAAACTTCAAAAAGCCCTTTTGAGGGCTCCAAGAATACTTAAAAAATATAAGCAATTTTACATTTTCAAATGTCCTTCTAAGGGCTACAATAGAATATAAAAAGATTAAAAATGAAAATGTAAGTGATTACAAATGGTTTCTTTACTTGCAGACACTTATTTTGAAGAAAATTTGTGAACTATATACAAATTTGTTAAGTGATGACTGAAAATAAAATGTGCCATCATCATAAAATAATTTGTGCTTTCTTCTGCAGCCACTTACCTGCATGTGGAATTTAGTTGTTTGGCGGATGAATAATTGATAAAACTGTTCACAAATTGGTAAGTTTTTGCTGGAAATAAAATATATAGTTTTTTATTAATACAGTTTCTTCTACTATATTTAAGTGCTATATTTTTTCGCAATATTTAATTTATATTCTTATTAAGTTTTTGTTCAGTAATATTTTTTATAAGCCTAAAGCCCTCAAAAGAGTTGTTCAAAATTTTATTTTTATCTCTATTTTAAAATATTTTGAGCCCTGAAAAGGGCTTTTAAGGTTTAATATTTTCTTCTTCCAAAAATATTTTTGGCTGGTGAAAAATTGGCAGTCGAATCCATGGTTTTCTGGAAATAGAAACGTTGAAATCAGTGTTTACATATTTTTACTGATGAAAAATTGGCTGTGTCGGCCCAGAATTGTAGGTGCTAACTGAAAACAGAAAGTAAATTAGTTGGTAAGTAGCGCTGGAAATAGAAAGTGAATTAGTTTAGTAAGGATTAATGGCAGACATCTGAACAAATTGTCAAGTAGCGCTGGAAATAAAATGTGTATTAATATCTGTTTACTCACGGGCTCTTACATATAAAAAAGCCCTTTTCAGGGCTTTGAAAATCTTTAAAAAAGAGATAAATTAAAACTTTCAAAAGTCCATCTGAGGGCAATAAGATAACAAATTCTAATAAAGCTTCCACAGCACATTTTGCTTTAATTCCCCTTCACGTTCAAAATAGTTAACAATCTGCATTAAAGAGTCCACAACACATTTTTCGTTTTATACCACACTGCATTAAATAGTCCACAATACACTTTTATACCACTTTTTTATTCTTTTTAAATGTTCACTTTTTTAAATTTCACAGCATAATTTCCATCCACTTTTCTTAATTTTCACTCTTTCAGAGATATAACGATTATCATATGCCAATTGGATAAAAGAATACGTGCATAGGCATTTGTATTCATGAAATAACGTTCTTCATTTTAGATAAAATATCGAAAGGTATTAATTTTTATAGCACCAAAACACTTCACCGGTTTCTAATAACAAATAAAATTGGACATAATTTATTAACCAATTGGAGATCCACACGGAATTACATTTATTTTTCATAAGAAAAAGTTAAAAACTTTGGGCAAAATTGAAATGTTCCCCAACTGCACACATATTAAACAAATTCAAATAAACTTACCTGGAAGCATCCTTCGGAAACCGGTGAATCTTTCCTACCTCAGGGCAACCCATAATGCATCTGCGACTCCTGAAAAACAAGGTAAATTAATTAATAAAGCTTATTAACTTTTTTTAAAAACACCAAAATACTTACATTTTTTCAGCTTTGTTCTCGTCAACTTCCTTTTATTTTCTGCTTCTGCTGCTCGAACTATGTATATGTCATTTCTATGACAGTAAAATTGGCGGAAAAAATGGAAAATTGCGCCAGAAAATAAAAATTTCCAATTTTTTCCGCCAATTTATGGTCACTTGTGGTAAATTGTTTTAATAAAAATGTAAATAAAGAAAATGTCAATTACCCGCAAAAAAGAAAAGAGACAGAATCATACAAAATAAAAATTTCCTGTCCTGTAAAAATGAAGGGGTTAACGTAGTGATGCCACATATCTTTTCGTGTCTTATCTAGTCTAATTTATGCTAAAAAGTAGGGCGAATGGAACACAACTGAATTTTGTTAATGCAATTTCTAATGTAAATTAGTATTTAAAACTACACAAATAACTATTATATAAACCAAATTAAAAAACTTTGACGATTTTTTTTTTGTTGATAATGTCAATCTGGCAGCCCAATACACAGTATGCTATTTATTATCATATTTCATCTATTCCTCCTTTCTTGATAGGAATGTAGAAAATAAACATTATTTATTCCTTTTTTAACTACTTTTTTTTCTTAGTACGGAGTTCCTATTTTATGCAACTGTGTAAAAAAATATGCTGCAAAAGTATGATTTCTTCACGCCGATTACAAGAACTCGGTATTGATTACTTAATTCCTCAATGGTGTCAACATTCCTTTTTTATGCATATTTATTTCGAAAATAAGAGTATGTTACTTGTCAAGAATAATAATGCATATTTAAATAATATTTATTTTGAGATATAAATCTAAATTAGAATATATATATATAGAAAGTTGGAGTTGCAACAACACATAACGATGGTAGAAAAAACAACTTTATATCAAGTTTAATAGTAGTTTTTATTTTTATTATGAATTTAATTTTTTATCTTTATGTGAAAGATACTGAAAAGAAGACAAGATGACCAAGAAATTTTAAATATTATTTCATCTGATACATATTTTTTCTTTCTGTTCAGCTGCCGAACCGTACAAATAAAGAAACAAACTTAAATTTATAATACATACTAGCAACGTCCACGACTTCGTCTGCGTGTCATTTATGATTTTCTTAAAACTCAAATTTGGAAAAATGTGTTTAGTTATATACTATTTATAGATAGTGTTAAAAAATTTTATATTTAAAAATGAAATGTGATCTCAACTACTTTAGTACACTATACCGTTAAAGTTAGCTGCTTTCAAATTTGTATCCTTTTCTCTACTAAATTATATATTTATACGAATGGAAACGTTATTGACCAAGGTTCAATGAGACTTTCTCACAAAATTTTATATAAATCCATCCAGCAATTGTAACGTGATGCGTACAGAAATACAAAGAAAAAGGTTGGTGGACAGGCCTAAATTCCAAAGATAGTTCATTTGCATTCCATCAACAACATCAACATTTTTAAGAAATATTTCATGTACAAAAATGAACCCGTTACTGTTTTCTGTTGGAAAAATATATATATTTATGAAGTAATAAGTATTCTATATTTGACACAACGTTCTAAGGGAGCTCCTTACAAAATTTTATTGAAATCGATGCAACAGTTTTTACGTGATGCGAACACAGACGGAGAGACATTCAAATTTCCAAAAATAGTTACTTTGTATTCAATATCGCTAACTGTCTATAACAACATCAAAATTTCCAGAAATCTTTTCATATGCAGAAATGACCCCATTACATTTTTATTATATGTATAGATAACCTAATCTTTCTAATAAAAGAATTTTTGTAAAATTCATTATAAAAACGATGGTGATGACAAAATATGTACTAGCAACATTTATGTCAATGCCAATAATATAAACAAATATCTAGCTAATGTAACACTATGTCCACACGAGACGAAGTTTCATCATAATGCCTAATAAAATGCCGCCAGAACAATTGTCAAATTTATATCAATATCAGTTCAAAGGGGTAGACGCTGATGATTTAATATTATGATAAATAATTCTTTATTGGTCATTTTGAAGGCAATATGTCCAAATAATTCTATCTAAATGTTATTTTTTTAACTTTCGGTTGGTTTTCATAGTAATAATATAATAAAAAAATGCCTAAGCTGTAATAATTTAAAATTTTATTAAAAAATTATACGTCAAAAATAAAACTACATATAAAATGACTTCATATCATGATGAATTTATTAGTCTATGAGCTCTGATGATTATATCATAACGATGATATAATACTAATAAATGAAGTCTACACAGAATGAATTTTCATCATGATATAAATTTGACTTACATCAAGATATAAATTAATCAGGTGTAAACTCCCCGTAATGAATTATTCCCATTTATGATCTTTATATAGAAATTAAAAAAAAAATCGCCAAACTTAAAGTACTGAATAATGATTACGAATATTGAGTACAAAATATCAGTAATATGTATTCAGTATCAAAAATTTAAATCATTTTAAAAAGCGTTATCATCGTGAATAGTTTTGTGAAAAATTAAATTTTAAGTGCACTAGTATTTAAAGTGTAAATCGAAAAAAAAAATTAAAGGCAATGGAAAGATATATAAAGAGTTATTTTAAAAGTCAAGAAGTTGGAGAAGTACATAGCGAATCTAGCAACGAGGAACATAAAGAAGACAAATTTTTGTAAAAAGTTCAGAACGCCAAATATCTGAGTATGAGGCGATGCTCAACAGAATTAAAGCAACAAAAAATTGTGTTGAGCGAGCGCAAGACGGGTGGCTTAGCTGTGTGGGAAAATTTTGGCACCCTTACTCTTAGAGAAAAACCTGCTCTCCTAAAGCAATGTTTTTGCAAATTATGTTTTGAAGCGGAGCTTACAGTTTTAAAAGGGAAAGCTTATATGTTTTTTTAATATTTAACTATATTTAAGATTTAATTCATATATTTTAATAAAATTGAAATTAATAAATAAAAATTATTATACGAAAAATATTTCGTTTAATTAAATAGTAATTTTGTTAAACTTCGATTATTAGTATAATAACGATATCTGGTTTTAACTTTAACTAATGTTTAACTGTCTCTGTTGCCACTCGCATGGTTTTTAAATTTTTTTAGCAGCTATAACCATACTTTGAATTTTTTACTAGCACCGAATTTTCATTCAATAAAAAAATATACAAAAAGTTTAATTACCATTTGATGATAATAATAAATATTATTAAATTGTATAAATACTCATTAAAATTGTTTAAATTAACACAGCCTGTCTAAAACTGTTCCAACGCATGGCCATATACATTAAATCAAATAAATATTGGTGCACCCTTTAATTTGTAATTTAAAATATTTACCCTTTTTATTGTAACGATCATTGTAATCGATATTCTGTCCAAAATGCAATCGTTTTCATCTATTGGAACACCCTTTAATTTTAGATTTAGTTTTGTACTACTTTCTGCTTTTGGAAACAGTCTTTATTTAATTTTAAATTGGTAAAAAACATAAATATTGTTTGGGAACACCCTTTAATTTTTAAAACTATGAATTATTTTTAAAATGGGACCAATCTGTAAACAAAATCTTTTATTCAAATAAACAAAAAACTTTTTAAATGTTTTCAGAAATGTTTGAGTTCTGGCGTTAAAATACTTACATAAAGTATATATATAATATATGTATATAAAGTATACTTCACCTATGACAGATTATGTACCGACCATATCCCATATGTGCTATCTTTTATAAGTTAAAGCACCCAGTCAAAACTTCAGAAAAAAATCTTTTAAATAATCAATGAACGATTTTAAATAAAACTTTGCCCTGTAAAACAAAATAAGTGTAAAGCCTCAAATATTCAACCATTTAGAAGTCTATCTTTAATCTTATGATTACTCTTGTACCCACCCACACAAATATGTATATATATATATATATAGCTGACACATATAAAAAAAATGTTTAGGTTTAGTATTGGAACATCAACGTCAAACGATATTACCCACCTACGATCTGCTCACGATATGAATATACCAACGAAAAATTCAAAAAGTAATATGAGCATAACAAGCAAGGCTCTATCGACTTCCAAGTGTTTTTAAAAATAAATTAAAAAACAATTTCGCAAACGCCAGGAGAATAGCAGAAATGTGCTGTACAGATTTGCAGCCATTTGGTATTGTTGAGCGCAAAGGTTTTCAAAAATATATTTCACTGCTTAAACCAAATATTAAATTTCCAACTAAACGTACAAATGAGACTACGGCATTGCATGACGTTTATTTTTATATGAAGGAATTGTTAGAGAAAAACTAAGTACTGCACTAAAAAACATGGACGGACAACTTTAAAAGTTTATCTCATGTAAACATCAAAGTTAATTTTTGCCCAAATTTTAATTTAATATCAGCTTCACTTAAAACTGAGTATTTTCCTCACCTATATACTGGAAAAATATAGCTTACAACGTAATTGCAATCCTAAAATTGTTTAATTTAGAACAAAAAACAATATACGCCGTAAGCGATGGTGGGTGTAACATAATTTCAGCATTGCGATTAGCAAATATTGAAAGGCACGAATGTATGGCGCACTCCCTCCACCGATTTTAAACCCATATATTTTAAAAAATATCCAGTTTAAGCATATAAAAGACATAATTGCAAAATTAAAAGCAATATACAGAACTTTGGCATGTTCAACAGAAGAGTTTACAAGAATTCAGACTGCTTTACATCAGGTCGAAATTCTTGAACTTCTTTTTCAGACAAATAAAATGAACGAATCCCTTCAATTAGAAGAAGAGTATAGAAGTACTGTGTGTTAGGATACCACGATTCCACAATCGTGGTACAAAAAAAAAAAAACAATTCGAAACGGTAAAAAGATCAAATGACACCTGATGGAACACACTGCCCGTCATGTTCTGAAGCTTTACACAAAACTTTGAAGCAATCAACATTGCACTGATAAAGGCATTATTATGGAAATGGAAAAGCTTGTTATACAGAAATTTGAAGAATTTTTAACAATTTTTGAAAAAGCAACCATTTATTTTATGTATTGTAATTTGTTTTTATGAAAACATAATGAATAACCTAAAAGAAAATGAAGCGGAATTCGAATTACTAATAAATTTATATAACTTTGCCAGAGAACAATTTCCTAAGAGGTTTAAAAAAATTTTTTTTTTTCTAGTTTCGGCACTAATGGATCCATGCCAAAGAAACTGACCTGTTTAAAAAAAATGGCTTAAGAAAATACCAAAAAATAATAACTTTTCCATGAATGCCATTTCAGACCAACAATATAGTGAGTCGATTACAAAGGAAGAGCAAATTGAAACAAAAGTCGGAAAATTACTTGGATTTGTAAAACGTCTCCTTCTATAGCAACATCTGAAAACCCCTGACCTTCAAAAAAAAAAAAAAAAACAAGTAAATAATTATTATTTGATATTCGTAAATTTTTTTTACAAACAAAAAGTGATTTACTTTTCAGAAACTTTCCTCAACACGCAAAAATATGCTAGAATTTCTCGCATCCACAACTGCTCGTGAAAACGATGATGATAATGACGTTGATAGTGAAATAAAATCATAATTTGAAGCTCCGCATGAAGAAATGGAGAATGTGGGGAAGGAAATATGAAGTTAATATTTTGCATTTAAAACTCATTTTTACAGATATTAATAACCTCATTATTAGATATTTCCCAGAACAGCAAAACTAGCAGAATTTTGTTTTGGAATTCCTGACACCTCTGCTTCTTCTGAAGAAGCGTTTTCCGTTGCCGGTGCGTGCATAACTGCAAAACGTAGCAGTCTTGGTAGACCCAATATTAAATTCCCAGTTTACCTACCATAAAAATTTCAGTCATAAATTATAGTACATATTTTATTTTCTGTTGTGATTAAATTATTTATTTAAATTATATTAACTACCATTTAAAAATTTTCAATTATTTTTTCAGTTATATTCTATATATATCAGCTCAGCCGTATAAACTGAAATAAGCTGGTGATACTTGGCGCAAGCGGCTTAGCCACTGCCGAATAATTTCATTCGGCTTGCTTCTATAGTGTGGGCATGGTCCAGAGACCTGCGAAATTTATCGGCGGCGGCGGCTTGTACAAAAAGCTGTCGGCGGCGGCTTAAAATCGGCTGAGCCGGCTGAAAATACAAAGTAGTACATACATTCCTACGTATGTACATATGGGGTAAGCTTTACTTTCTTATAAAATTACTATGAGGTATGTATATGATGGAAATCTGTCGGTTTAAAAACAGTCGTTTTTGAATTTTTATAAATTTTTAAACTTTTTTGGTTTATGTGTTTAGAAGATCGAAATTTATCATACCCTTAAAAACAGAATGTTTTTAAATCGACCAATTTCCACCACTTACGTATATACGTTAAAATGTACAAAATTTTTTTTCTATTAAATTTTACTTATTTGTTTTTATTAATTTTTGACAAATAATTAATACATCAAGGTCTACAATTTAACAATACATATTAAAATTTACTTAAAAATTTTTACAGTATTTGTAACTTTTTTTAATTATTGGGTCTAAGGAGTAGACTGACATAGACATGGTTATAATGTACAAACAATGGTTATGGTTAGGATATTATGGTTAGGGCATTAAAATTTTATCTTCTTGCGCTAATTAGTGACCCTGCACTAGAAAAAAAATTTTTCAGAAGAGGTACTGGTTAATGTAATGCTTAGTATTGATGATGCTAATTTAGCTATGTTGTAGAACTCCTACAAGTACAGAAATAATGTGGGCTATAAAAACAAAATATTTTTTATTCCAAATCACTTCACATAATTTTATTCATTTTTTTGTACCTTTGGTTTTAAGTCACAAGTAAAAAATTACTCATTTTTTAAAAGTGATCGAAATTCTGTTAATAATTGTAAATATTTCATATATTTCTAACTATAATATATACTGTGAAGGTTTCATTCTTTACAGCACGAACTTTTAAATTATAGCACGAGCATTTTTTAATTAAGAAATAATCTTGAGTATATAAAATACCCTCTAATGTGGCGTTGGCTAATCTATTTCACAATGCACTCTAAAAATTGTTAAGATTGTGTGCCACAACTCTTACACTGTAACAATTTCTAAATTTTTAAAATATTTATCAAAGTCTATATCACGAAGTTCCTTTAATTCATCACCTAAATTTTGTATGACACTGTCTTCAATTAAATTTTTATTAATAATGTTTTGCGAGTCAATATAAGAAAACCTTTTTTAAGAATGTCTTCTTAAAGTCAAATCATTTTGTTATTTGTTTACAGAACTCAATGCAAAAGGCAACACAATTATCAATGAATTTATTTAATTCAGTAGCATGAAACTCTGTAGGAAATTTTAGTTTTTACAAATATACCCAGGTACATGTCATCATTTTTTACATCCACTAGTGCCAGTGATAAAATTTTTTGTTTTAGAATATTTATTTTAAATAAAATTTATTCATATAGGTTATTAAATTTTAATCAACTAATTTAAAAAATCTCAATTTTGGGAAAAAGATCTTCAAATCTTGTTTTGGTTAATATATCTTTAAAGTTAAGGTAAAGTCCTCTTTCTGGCATCGCAGAGAACACTATTTGATGGTTTGCGATTTTTAAAAAATTACATATGATCATATAAAACAGTAATTTTTCATTCTGTGAAAAAAATTACTAAGAAATGGCAGCTTGCTTCAGCCGATAAGAGTCGACAATAGTTCGGCGGCGGCGGCTGTTAGGAAAAATTATCAGCGGCTCGACTCATCCGGCTTAGTGTCGATCGCCGCAGGCACAGTGTATACAGAGATGTCACGAGACGGCTATAAACGTGTTTCTCTGTGCATCTCTTTCTTGACATCCTATCGACTTGAGTTTTGTTTTGATTTGTGTTTCTGGCGCAAGAAAAAATTAAACATTTTCTTTCAGTCAAAAATAAGGGTGGGTTTTTTGTAAAATTAATAAAATTATTAATTTTAAATAAAATTTATGTTTTTTATTTGTAGCAGAAGGCAATTTTGTTCATTTTTAATGTAAGTATATTTTAATAATAATATTAGAGTGTGGTTTTAATTCTATTTTTTCATTGTGTAGAAAACTAACATACAATTGGCAAACAACATGTAAGTATGCAATATACAAAAATTGATATTTATCTGTTTGTCAAAGTAAACTTTTTCTTTTTAAATTTCAGGAGTTTACGATGCATACAAGAATGTCCACCAGAAGAGAACCTTCTTATCTTCCCAAGGGATGCTTAAATATAGTTTACGGACGCAGCTTACAAATTAAATAAAAGTTGTCTACAGGGTGTGGAATTTAACTTTAAGCAAAAAATATAAAAACGTAAAACTTGGGGCTGACCCTTATTTTCGGAGTTACGGGCCTCCAAAGTTTGTATGTACAGTATGACATATATCGAGTATTTTGTGGTGCAGTGAGGCAATATGGGTATCGTTGGAAAGGTAATTTTAATATCTATTCATTGAAAAGAAAAATATAAAAAAGAATAAAAAAACAGGAGACGACCAAAAAAAGCTTCTTTCATACAACCATTATTCCTTTATCAAATAAATTAAGTTTAGTGACAATATTATATGAAAAAAATTTAGCAGAAAATCTTTTCTAAGCGAAGCCGGTGGTGGTCATACCACAGAGGAGAAAACCCTTGCGCCCGGCCGAAGGCCGTCTACTCAGAAAATCTTTAGTAAGGTTCCATAGGACAATGATTATGGTCATAAATGTTTCGTAGAGAAAATGGAGATACAAATGTAGAGTCACTCAATTTTATCGGTAAAATGGTACTAAAAAAGTTGTCAGGACATTTTATTTTTATATATGGAAAATTTTTAACACTGTTTAAAGAACTCTACAATCAATGTTTAAAAACACATTTTTCTGCTAGTTGTAAATAAAATATTTAAAGTGTAGTGTAAAAAATGTAAAATAACAAAACACAAATATTGTAAAACCTTAATCTTTATTGTGAATACTGTATTATTGTAAAATAAAATATATTAAAAATAAAAATAACATTGCAATAAAAACATTAACTCAAATGCTAAATTGTTTTTACATAATATAATTTTTGGATGAAGGTTAACTTAAGGTAATAATATTGTGTATATTACAATATGCATGCATTTTATACTTTTTATAAAATTATAAAACAATACAATTATTCGGATAATGGGATAAAAAGAATCACTCTTCATCATTATCACTTTCTTCGTAGGGTTTATTCTCCTTTAACTTTAAGTCTCGCTACTTCTACGCGCTTCTTTTTTTTCAATGTTTAGATTTTTCCAAATTTCAATAATTTATATTCCTCGGGTTTTTTTAGCACTAAAGTCAGCATTTTCAAATAACGCCTTAAAACGATTGTCTTTTAATATATATGCAGTACTTGTCTTGCAGCCTGTTTAGCCGATTAGCATTTTATTTTAATTGTAAGCGAGGCTTACGGTCACTTTCGAAGGGAATCCACAATGGACTTGGCCTTGTTATACAAACGAGCATCAATAAAGAAACTGGTAAAGAAATAAGGAGAATTATATCTGCCATTTGATCATAGAAATTTTTGCCTTTTAAATGTACCAAACCCACTTCTTCTAGTTCCTTATGTGTAACAAATTGATAATCGTCATATTTTTTCTACTACCTCAGCCAACATCTTGAAAACTACGTATATATTTTTTTATAAAAATCTTTATGCAAATGGTGTAAATACATTGTTTTAAAATCAATTCATGGTTTATTAAATTCATTTTTTTTTTCCAATTTTTGATGAATTTTATGTGTTAACACACCAATAATAATGGTGCATTTCTGCCACAAAACACATTTCTGCGTTAAAAATACACTGCAGATTTACCGACGTTTTCACTTGCGTATGCTGGAATTTTCTTGTAAAATCACAGCATATCACATATTTATAATAATTTAATAATTAATTTCTTTATTTTCACCAAAATTTTATTACTTTTTTATCTAAAATTTTTTGTGCTTTATGTTTTCTTGTAAAATATCCAATTTTTGTTTTGTTTATTGCCCTTTGTTCATAATAAAACAGCACTATATTTGTCTCTTTCTTGAGAAGCTGCAGAAAACCTGATTATATTGTTTTTCAAGTGCCAAGGGTTTCACCTCTGTATACCCTGTGACGCAGGTCTCTGGCTTGGTCATCCTACACCTAATTGTCCAAAAGACATTGAAATTCCTCCTAAATTTGTCCATTGTCTGAAACAACACACTGCCAGTTATAGAGGATGTGAAGTTTACCAAAATTCGCTAAAGAAAAACCTATCGGAGAGCAACCAATCAACCATCAGCAATTTTCAATGAATAGAAGTAACTTTTCACAAAGTTCTAATACTGACAATAAAAAAAAAAACGTTGGTAAATTCTACGCTAATGTAGCAAGCCAAAATCTAAACAATAACATTATGAAAAATATAGAAAATTTATTAAATAAACAAATAGAGTTAACAAATACACTTATGAACATGATGTCCCTTCTTATAAACAAATAATGAAAGTAAACTCAAAATATGTAATAGTAGCAGCTGTTGTGGTGAACTAAAAGTTAAATACATACGTGGATTGGCCAGACTGTTGGCGGCGCTGGTATGCCGGCGGATGCTTTGGCTGTCGTTCGCCGTCTTGGGGTGGTTCTTTACCAACCAATCTGCCTTCAGCTCTAAACACATAGACGACAGCAGACTTCATAACTTCACGGCTTCAAATGCTGCCAACTTCAAATACTGCTTTGAAGTCAGCTTCATAATTAACAACAACATAATAATCAGCTAATGTGTCCATACTATTCCTCCGCAAAATTTTACAAACGTATTAAAAATAACAACAGAAAATCAAACAAATAGTTACTTTACCACATTACGAAAAATGAAATACATAAAATATGATAAAAATTAACTCAAACGAAAAACACAAATTATGAAATTAAAAATGAGCAGCTGTGTATTTTAGCATTTCAAATTACAGGGATGCCGTATATATATTTTGTAATGAATAATATTAAAGATTTTAATAAAAAAATGTAATAATATCACGAAAAATTATAAAAACACATAAATTTATTTCCTTATTGTATTTTTGTAATGTTCTTTTGTGTTTAGTATTAAAAAAAAAGTTTTTGTTCTTATTTTTCAAATTTATATGTATAATGGCAAACTATATTTGTTTATTGCTGCCCGTCAAAATAGAAAATAGCCTAAGTTGGCAGCAGCAGCAAATGCTGTCGAGAAGTCGTGCTGCTGTGAAGTCGTCAAAATAATCGTTTTCATTTAAACACATGTATTTTATTTTTGACAGTTTGTTGTCTGCTGCCTGCTGTCGTCTATGTGTTTAGGGCTTTACACAGCTATTACAAAAAAAATTATACCAGCCTATTTAAAAAAGTTTAATAAGAAGTAAAGAGGCCCGAAGCAAATCATTGCAAGTTTTCTCGCTCGCGCTTATATATACACACACACGTCACTTTCTGGCTGGTGGACTACCAGGACGGAAACCCTCCTGCTTGAGTTTAATAAAACTTCACCGTGACATCGTAAACATCTCCATGACAGTTATAGATGTCCCAAAAACGTACCTTGTAACATGTTTCCCCTACTTACCGCACCTTAAGAAAATTTTAATCCATCAGAAAAAATTCAAATTTCATTTTAAATATAAAATATATAGTACATCAGGTTTTATTTATAATATCTCTTCTTTTCTTTTCTAAAAAAAGTATAGCAAAATGGTATGCAAAGGAAAATAAATTTTCTTTTTGGCAATTTACATTAAATGAAATGCATTACAATTAAGATTTCTTTTGTTATTTATATTAAAAATAATTCATTACAAATAATTTACAGTATTAATATTATTAGCTTATCTAACAAAATATTGTTGCCACCGGTGGTAACATAACACCGTCCGTCCGCGCCGTGTCCAGAGTCCAATCGGTCATATAGGTGAGTTAATCTCACCAATAAATGTATACTTATATATTTACTTTTAACTGTTAATGTAAATCTTTCTTGTTTTTATTTTCTATGAAAGCAAAGATTATAAACAAGCAATGGACGCGAAACGATTCTAGGTTAGAGCTCTATCCTAAATGGGGCGCACTCATGGCCGAGGAAAAAAATCGACTGAGGACAGTAACTTGATACGTAAACTAATGTTTCCTCTACACATAATAATCCTGGCGAAATTAAATATACATACATATGTAATTGTTTATAGATCGTCCGTAAGCCGTTCGTCCACAGTAGTCTGTCACTGGCGAAATATGTACCTGGCTGTTGGCGTAATGTAACACCAACAAAAGCAAAATGCTGCGGCGACTCTCTCCCTCTTGACGTAGGCAAACTTCCGCCCAACACCAGTTTGTGTTTCTTCTATTATTATTTTGGATTTTCACGTTTGGCCTTATTGGTTTCGTTTCTTCGTTGAAGGTTTATTGAAATGTCTTTTTCTTTTGTGCTTATGTTAACTTCTATTTGTTTATGTCTTAGCATTATTGGTTTGTTCCTTTTTTAAACATTTTAATTTAAATAGTTGACGCACATATTTGTGGTGTGTCTATTTTAAACTTTGTTTGTTTGTTTGGTTTATGAAAATTTTGATTTAAATGTTTTATTTATTTGCTGTCTGATCTTGCTAGGCTTACTGGTATTGTGTTTTCTTTTTTTGTTTCATTTGAACACTTAACTTAAATCTTTTATGTTTTTGTTTTCTCTGTTAGACAAAATTGTTTATTCTTTATTATTATTAGTTTTTTTTTTTTAAATTTTTAATTTTATATAAAAGTTTTACGTTTTGATTGTGTCTATGCTAGACTTGTTTGTTTGTTTTGTTTATGAAAACTTTGATTTAAATGTTTTATTTATTTGCTGTGTGTCTTTATTAGATTTATTTGTTTTTTTTTTTGTTTTATTGGAAAAAACTTCACCTTAAATCTTCTATGTTTTGTTGAGTGTCTCTGTTAGACTGATTTGTTCATCTCCTTTTCTTTTCTAAAAATTTTTAACTTAAATGTTTTACGTTATGGTTATGTTAGAATAATTTTTTTTGTGAACATTTTGAATTAAATGTTTTATTTACTTGCTGTGTATTCTTATTAAGCTTATTTTGTTCACATCACTTTTAATTTTAGTTTTTTTCAATATGTTTTTAATTCAAATTTAATTTTTATTCCTTTTTGACATTAATATTGTACAACACTTTGTTATTTTATATTTTTGATTTGCCAGTAGTAAACGTAAATAACAATGTTATTATTATAATTTTTATCTTTAATAAATAATTTTATTACGTTATTGTTATTTGTATAATTTTGTGTTTTTTTCTAACGTTTGTAACTCTTTCCTATTTTGTAACCTTTATTAGTTTTAGCAATACCGGCTGTTGTTGGAATTTCACCTGTTGGTATCTTTTTAAAATTTCTTGCTACTAAATTACGTCACTTTTTCATTGGATTATTTTGCATTTGACACTATTTTTCAAAGTCTTTCTTTTTGACTCATGGTTAAAATAAGATTCTGCTTTTTTCACAATGTTCAATCTGAGGGTTGTATTGTGCCATTTTTCAATAATTTAGATCTTAAGCCACAACTTAGTTAAGATATTCTTTCTTTAAATCCTTTTTTATCAATTTTTTTCAATAAAAGAACTACCAAATGTATTCAGAATGAACTATAATTTCTCGCCAAATAAAAAACCGTCTGCACTGTACGTCGTATAGATACCAACCTCTCGAAACTTCTCTTTTTGCTTTCTACCAGTCCAAAATAATCATCTTTTTTTTATTGCTATTCAGGTATTCCCCCAATACAATTTTTATATTTTGGAACCCTTTGTTATTTTTCTTTCCTTTTTGTATGCCGCATTCTTTGACGCTATGCTGCCAGATTATACAATTTAGCGTTACTAGAACCGACACAGGGTGCACACGATAAGACCCGACCACTCCTCTAGTTCTTTTAGAACACAAAATGGGGGGAAATTTCCACTTCCATCTCTGCCCTTGGCATTCATATATTTTGCGACTCTGATCCTCAGTAACGAGCACCCAGCAAATTGCCCGCAAGGTGGCGGAAACTTTCGGCGGCAAAATACTTGTAGAAACAAAACCAAGAATAGCTCGAGGGAATTGTGAACAGCTGTTCTCTTGAACGTAACTTTAAACACTCACCTTGAAGGAAAATTGAAAGCCTGCTCGTTAAAATTTTTTTTAAGTATGTATTAAAACTTGAAATAAGACTTGAAGTACAATTTGATTGTGTAACCCTCAAGTTACTTGTAGCCAAGGCGGGTTACTAGACCAGCTGATCTTTGTTTATGTTTGAAGCTATTGTCGACATTTCAAAATGATTTTAAAAAAATGACAGAATAAAATTTCAGATGATATGAAAAAGTTTAAAAATTTTAAATTTAAAAGCTTAAATTTTTATTATTTTTTCTTTGCAGCTTTCAGTGTGGTGAATTGAACGGCTAAAAAGGGAACTGACTGGAATGTTTCATAACCAGTTGAGTGGGATTAATTGCTAAACATACAGTTTTTAATTTCAACTGATATTAGCTATAGAAAATAAAGTTTACCAGATGGCTATTCGGTCTTGCGACAGTCTAACACGAAATTTTAGTGCTTCAAGTCCTTTTCGTGAAACACGCCTAAAGATTTCCCTTTCAAATTTTCTACCTCATAGAGACTTTTCCCGACCGGTTTAACTATACGACATTTCAGAAATTTAAGTGCAAGCTTGGCGTTAAAACCGCTTTTAAAATCAGTTTGCTGAAAGTTGCGCCGGTAAACCTCTTGTCCCGGGACAAACTTAACAATTCAGCAACGAATGTTATACATTTTCCCATTCCGAAGGTACGCCCTGTATAACGTTTCACGAATCTTCTGTCTTACCAATGAGATTTTGGTGGCCCTTGTGCATATATCTATTTCGGGATCATCTAACATTTTTAGTTTCTTGGCTAAACCATACAAGCTACCGTGGCCAAACATATTCACTCTAGGCAGGACAAAATGAAACGGACGTTCACTAACCGATTCGGCTTCCATAGGTGGCCTTAAAATGACGTTCGATGGTTTCGTTTCTTTAAAAATTTTACAGCTAGCGACAAAATCACTACTTGCACGTATTGGTTTGGCCAATAAAAATACTCTTTTACGCAGTGTAGAGTTTTACCAATGCCTCCGTGCGAAGTTTGTGGTGAGTTATGAGACTTTTCTATGATAGTTTTGGTCAGTTCATGAGGAACCCATAGCTTCCATGAGAAATCCACATTTATAACCACCCCATCATAGGGCCGTACCCTCTTGTATATAAAGCCATCAACAGTTTTTAAGTCAGGCAACTGCCTCAGAATTTGATTCTATAGTAGAACAAGTTCTAAGTAATCACTAGACTTGAAAGCATCGGAACTTAAGTCCACAAGCCCCTCTACATCTGCCGAGACTTCTTCCATTTCATACCGCGATAGGGTATCGGGGACAATATTTTGCCTACCCTGCCTATGCTCAGTTTGGAAATCATATGATTGGAGAAGTAGACTCCACCTCGCCAATCTACCGGTCAAATCCTTATGTAATATAAGACACTTAAGGCTGCTATGATCGGTGATAACGAAAAATGACATAGGTTCTATATAGAGCCTAAACTTCTTAATCGCCAAAATGACTGCCAGACATTTACGCTCAGTGACCGAATTATTCTTTTGCGCCGGTGTCAGCTTGTGAGAGATATAGGCAATAGGGTACTCTCAAATAGAATCATCCTTCTGTAACAGAACAGCCCCAAGACCTACATCTGATGCGTCACACTGAAAGTAAGAATTTCTGGAGAAGTCAGGGTGATTCAGAAGCGGCTCGAAGTCAGAGTGTCTTGAGCCGATCAAACGCGACCTTAGCTTCATCCGAAAACTTGGATTATTTACCTTTCTTTAGCGTTTCAAAGATTGGGGCGGCAATGGTGGCATAGTCTGGTATAAATTTTCAATACCAGCCTGTTGCCCCACATGAAACTCTGCACCTGTTTCGCTGTTGTAGGGTAAGCAGAACGAGTGATCGTTTCCACTTTGGCCGGAAAAGGTTTCAGTTTGCCATTACCTACTATGTAACCTAGATATCTTAACTCTTTGAAGCAGAATTTAGATTTCGCTATATTGATGGTCATGCCTGCATTCGTCAAATATACTGATACTTGTTTCAACAACTCCAGGTGTGTCTCGAATTCTGCAGACACTATCAAAAGATCATCCAAGTAGACGAAAACTCGATCACGCAATGCCGCGGGGATCCCTTTATCGATTAAACGGCATAACCTTTGAGCTTGCTTTACACAATCCAAACGGCATGACAGTAAAATGGTAAAGTGGCCACCCTGGTACCGTGAAAGCAGTTTTCTCCATGCTGGATGAATCTAGTGGTATCTGCCAGAACGCGTCTTTTAGATCGACACTCGAAATAAACATGGTGTCTCCTAGCCGACTGAGCAATCCCTCAATGTGAGGCGGGGAATATGCATCCTTGACGGTCAGCGCATTGAGCTTCCGAGCGTCGAGGCCCAGCTTCTTCTTTTCGCCTTACGGAACAAAGTGACCGGATGATTCCAAGGGCTTTCACTAAGTTCAACGACACTAAGGCCATGCATCCTATCAAACTCTGTATGCATTAGTTTTTGCACAGCCGGGGAGACAGGGTAATATTTATCCTTGCATTACGGGTATCTATAGAATGCGTTTCTAAATATGTTCGGCGTAGGCTTTTTTGGTATAGCACGAAAACATCAATGTAACCAAATCAAATTTCTGTCGCTGTTCAGCTGTCAAAGTGTGTGTCACAACATCTGAATTACTTTCTGCCTCTTCACATAGACTTATATTGTTAGTCATAAGACTCTCAATCCTGGCAGAAATTTTGATTTGAGCTTGTTCCGGACTGATTGAGAATGTTGGACCTGTTGTTGGATGTAGATGTGGGCCTAAGGAACAATTTGCCCCTTGAGATAGCCCACCAGCTGGACGTGAAGCTGGCCTGGTTAAGTTCGCCTGTGATGGTTGTTGACTATTTGTTGCAAATACACCTTGCTCCCTCCAACGTTGGGTGTTGCTGGCCGGTTGCCTAAATACATCCCTTGCGTACGTAGAGCTGGAGTCCAATTTCTACTATTCGATGCCTGTGGCATTGCTGACCCATTTGAAGAGTTTGGATTTGGTCCTGTTGCTGTCGAACGACTGTACATTCGAGCGAGTTCCTCTTGAAGAATGAGCTGGATTTGCTTGCAAATATTCATCATTGCAGTATCCCTCGGAAGAGCTTGAGCATCAGCTTCAGCTGGGTTAGGACGTATATTCTGCAGTCAAGCTGCTATATTCAGGTAAAAGTATGGTACCATCTGAACTAGTCGGATCATGTAACGGATTACTTCCCCCTCGAGCAATAAACAGAAACTGCTGAACTGACTGCACCATGGAACCCAATGCCGCAGGAATGGCAGCGGCACCAGTCGTAGGCACGTTTTCCATGATAGGAGCCAGGTTAGACTCCTAAACAATAATATGGTCAATCAAATGCAAAAAAAAAAACTGCCAAAAAAAAATGACAAAAAGAAATTAAAAAAAGTAAAAGAAATATAATAAAAAAAGGTTAATTTACCATACAGAAGCAAGAAGGTTAATAATTATCAATAACAATACAATTTCCTTAAATTCAGTATACAACAACATTCATAAATGGCCTGATTCGTATCAGGAACCAAAATAAACAAAATTTATTCTATATTATAAAAGGTCCGCTAATTCTTTTCAAAACTAGCCAAAGTTTAAAAAACAAAAACTACGTTTTTAACGGCATTTCAGTTAAACGGTTACAAGGTAAATAATAATGATATGTAATTTGTGGCATGTGTGTATTAGTTAGTAAATAAATTTTTGTCTCTTTGTTTCAGAAGAAAACGAAAATCAAAACAGTTGATGGATGTAGAAAAAAAGTTGTCTGTAGCTGCCACCACCAAAATGAAGCGTAAAAAAATCAATTACTGGTAGGACTAGCAAAACCACAACTAAAGTTGCATTTGGTGTCCCACAGAATAACTCTGGAAAAATTTAAGTATCCATTTAAGATACTTTTCCTGTCAACTTGGCAATTAAAATCCAGACTGAATTTGTACTTTAATATATTTAAGCTTTAAGTTGACAGAAAAAGACGAAGATATTTGAATCTGTAAGTCCTCATGAACGTACCGCTTACACCATATGTCGCAACGCAATACCAGATACTGCATCTTAGCCATCGGGACTTACATACATGCGAGGGACAGTAAACATGACGACTTACGAGATTCACCTGACTTGTAGGACCATGTAGCTACTAGTTAGGGACTCTTGGGACCGACCTAACTGGAAATACGTTCTCCAACAAAAGGAAAAAGTAGATAAATAAAAATTGAAAAATATAAAGTAATTCTGTTTACCAGGAGTTGCTTCGAGCCCCACTTTGGGCGCCATTTTTGTAATAGTAGTAGCTGTTGTGGTGAACTTATAAATAAGAAGTCATTTATATTTCCAAAAATATTTAAATAAGTTTATTTAATTAATTTAAACACAAAACTGTTGTAAGTAAAAAATGAAATTCGAAAGTGAAAATATTTTTATGAGCAAACCTAACAATATGAAAAATGATACTTTGATTTAAAGTACATATTTTCGAATGCAAAGTATTTTTAATAAAGTAGTGCCTACAAATACTCCCCCCTCAATGGACGCGGACGCGTTCAGGAAACCTGATAGTTCTACCAGTCTTTGAAATTAAAATCTGTCTCTTGTTATCTTCATTGGTAGTGGAAATATCTTCGTTTAAGGAACAATTAACAAAAAATGCGGGCTTGAGACGATCAATAGATATAGTTTCTCTTTTGTTATTAACAAAAACTTTGAAAGTTTTAGGATTTCGCTGTAAAACTTGGAACGGCCCAATATATTTTGGTTGAAGAGGTTTCGTATAGCAATCACGACGTATCCAAACATGGGAGCATTTACTCGAATCGTGATACATGAAAAAATTTTTAGAGTTTCGCTGATGGTGTGAGGTTTCCGCGGGCTTAAGATTATGCATTATTTTCCGAATTGTTGCCAAATGAGATATGGGATCATTTATTGGCGGACTTAAAAAATTCACCTGGAAGTTGCACTGTTTCACCATATATCATTTCTGCTGGTGAAGTTCTAAGATCTTCTTTAAAGCTTGCTCTTAAGCCAAATAGAACCAAATAGAAAACTCGAAAAATAGTTTCAGCTTTAATATCCTTTAACGGAAATGCTTCTGGCCAACGACTAAAACGATCAACATATGTTAATAGATAATTATATCCTTCCGTCAATGGTCTAAATGGACCACTGAAAACCTGTTGCTCACTATTGGAAATGTTCCAAGCTTGCTCTTAGTGTGTCTTGTTATTTTAGAGCGTTGGCATTCGTGACAACCCCGAGAAGAATCATTTACAATTTTGTTCATTGACGGCCAAAAAAATTTTGAACAAATTAGTTTTCGAGTAGCCATTTCTCGAAACTCATTTGGAACATATGGGCGAGCAACTCCAGTTGACATCTCACAATAAACTTGTTTTTGCTGTGTGTCTTTATTGGGTTTAATTGTTTGAATTTTTTTTGTTTTATTGGAAAAACTTTACCTTAAATCTTCTATGTTTTGTTGAGTGTCTCTGTTAGATTGATTTGTTCATCTCCTTTTTTTATGAAAATTTTTAACTTAAATGTTTTACGTTATGGTTATGTTAGAATAATTTGTCTGGCTTTGTTTTGTTAACATTTTGAAGTAAATGTTTTAATTACATGGGCTGACTTCCAAAATGTTAATTGCTTCGCATTCGAACAAAGTATACTGTTTCATAAAGCCGCTGTACAAAATATTTACAATGTATACGATTTCAAAACGTCAACAATGAGTATTTTTAAGGCAGTAAAAAAGCAACCAGGCATCAGTTTTTTAGTTGATGTTTTGGTTGGTATTCATTTGTTTACTCATAAAAAATAAAAAAACAACCACAAAACGTTTTTGTTCATAAAGAAAAAAAAAACATAAATTATAAATAATGACCAACTCACAAGAGTAAGCTAATTTGTTTTTAATAATTAATATATATATATATAAAAAAAATTAAAAAAAATTTAACACATTTAAGCAAAAAAATGGAATCATGAGCAAAAAAAATTGCTTTTAATAACAAAGTTGCGAAATGAACCTGATTTTTGCGCAAAGCGCAACAAGCGCACCGTTTTGTGGGAAAAGGTCTTAAGAGAAATTAAGGAGGTGGATAAGACCTTTCCCTTTTCGAGGGATGATGTCACCAGAAAGTTTTTATACTTTTGTGTGACTTATAAAAGAATCAAAAAGCACAACAACACTTCTGGAGAAGCAGCCACATCTTGGGAGTTTTTTGAAGAAATGTACGAAGTCTACGGTTCTCGGGCTGATGGGTCTGACCCTGCCTCAACGTTAGAGAGTTCTTTGTATGATATTCTATCGGACACGCAGCTGGATTCTCCAGAAGGAATTGTATCGACACCAGTACCTCCTGCGAAAAAGAAAAAATGTGAGGTATTAGATGTTTTACAGCAGCAGGCCTGCGATGATAAGGAAACACTGAAAAATTTTATCAAAATAGAAGAGCAGAAAAACAGAAATTGAAAGAAATGCGCAGTTTGCGTATACTGTTGAGTGAAATTGTTACAAAAACATAATATAAAAATGTGTTTAAAAAAGATTTATTTAGTAATAATCTTGAGTAAATTTAATAATTTTTAAGTAATTAAAAGTCTAAGTGCCTTTATTGTACCTGTGAAGTATTTTAAGTTATTTTTATTAGTTAATAACACCTAATCTAAACCATGGTTTAAAAATATATGAATAATAAAAAAACATGACTTACATTAGGTGTTAAGCTGTTTATTTTGTTTTTTTTTTTACTAAATAATAAATACATATTTACAAAATGAAATGAAATTAAGATATTTATTCTTTTAAAATATATATACTTAATAAATAAAAAGCACAAAGACTAATTAAGAAATAGTTGAGTATTAAGTAATATTTTATTGTTAAGCTGAAATAAGCGTTGTCAGTTACATTCACTTTTTTTAGCTTCCTCCTTTTGTGAAGCAATGCTGCTTAGTACTTCACTGTCCATGCTGAAACTTCTATTGTTGCCTTCAGCTAAAAACTCCATATCCTTCTTCTTTGTTTTCTCATTTTCAATTATTATATTCTGTAGTATCAAACATGCCATGATAATTTGCTTTGCAAGAGCAAGTCTTTGTATTTCAGTATCATTTAGTGTAAGAAATTTTTTCTTCAATACACCGAACCCCTGCTCTACAAAAACCCTTGTAGAACTTAACACGTAATTGAATTTGTTTTCTTCTGGTGTTAGATACCCGTTATCCTTATACAGTGTCATTAAAAATGTTTCTAGGGGATAAGCACCATCCCCTAACAAATGACTTTTAGGTGGTATTTTTATGGATTTACCTACAATTGCTTTTTTAATTGGACTATTATGCCAAACAGAAGCATCATGACATCTCCCAGGAAAGCCAACAAAAACATCCAGAAATCGCATATTACTATCTACAAAAGCCTGGACAAATTTGTTAAAATTATGAGTGCAGAAAACTATAATTTAAATTGCCTGCACTATCAAGGAGTATGCTCCATTTCTATTAAAATAGCTGATGCTGTCCCTTAATGGATGTGATATTCGGATGTGGGTTCCATCTATGCAACCCAATACAAAAGGGAATGGGAGTGCACGACTAGCCTCAAAATGTTCCATTGTTATTCGTTGGCTTGTTTCGGTCGATGGAAATGTTATAATTTTGCTTTTGAGTAGCAAAATTACTATATTGTTTTTTAAATGACCTATATGCCGTTCCAGCTCCAACAAAAAATCGATCACCCAATTTTTTAAAGCTGTTGTGGTTGCTTAGCTTCCATAGAGTAAGATATATCGATTTGGTTTATGGTAAACAAGGCCGCCCTTTGTCGTGCTTTGGCTACAAAGGCTCAAGCATGTCTTTTAAAGCCTATAAAAAATTTTACAAATCGAGTAAAAAAAACTTCCTATTCGGCATTTTTGCAATAACTTCCCAAAAATTAAAAATTTTTGGTATTTTTCTGCGCTGTAAGTCTTTTGGCTCCAGTAAAACATTCCTTTTTCTTTTAATAGATTTTATTACAGCGAGGAAATTTTGTGCAGAGTTTCCACTCGAATTTTCTGATAATTTAAAAAAGTTATCAAATAAAAATTTTATACCCGACGCGTCGGGTCGCGACGTTTCCTTTTTTCTGTTTGTCAATAATAAAAATGGTGCATTGCAACATTTCTGTATCATAATATAAATGTAAACAAAGCATATAGTTGCGTTGTATCGGAAGTTTGCATATGAAAAAAGTTTAAATACCGCAGTATAACTATATACAAACTTTGTATTTAGCCATTTAATAGATTTTATCTCTTATTTAAATTTTATTCCTTTTATACAACACCTTGTTAACGTGTATTTATATTTTTGATTTGCCAGTAGTAAACGTTATTAACAATATTATTATAATTTTATCTTTAATAAATAATTTTATTACTTTATTATTTGTATAATTTTGTTATTTTTCTCTAACGTTTGTAACGCTCTCCTATTTTGTAACGTTTATTGGTTATTGGAAATTCACCTGTTGGTATCTGTTTAAAACTTCTTGTTACTAAATAACGTCACTATATCATTAGATTGTTTTGCATTTTACACTATTTTTATAAAGTGTTTCTTTTTGACTCGTGGTTAAAATAAGATTGTCCTTTTTTCACAATATTCAATTGCTATTCAGCCATTCCCCCAATACAATTTTTATATTTTTGAACCATTTCTTATTTTCCTTTTCTTTTTCATCCCGCATTCTTTGCCGCTATGCTGCCAGATGATACAATTTAGCGTTGCCAGAACCGACACAGGGTGCACACGTCAAATAGCAATATGGAATGCGAATAGTATAGTGAATAAACTGAATGAAATTGACTATTATATGAAAGAAAAACATATTAATATATTTCTTGTTTCTGAAACCCATTTAACTACAAAGTCGTATAAAAAACATAGAGGCTACGATTTTATATTAACTAATCATTCTGATGGAAAAGCCCACGCTGGCGCTGGACTATTCATAAAGTCTACTATACAATATGAACTTGCAGAAGAATACAAGAAGAATTGCTCACAAGCAACCGGTGTTAAAGTAATTTGCAATAATATTTCCATCAATATCTTTTTCATATATTTTTCACCAAAAGACACAGTGAAATTCGAAGATTACGAAACTTTTTTAAACTACTAGGTCCTCGTTTTATTGTGGCTGGCGATTTTAACGCAAAACACCCTTGTTGGATTCTCGGCTGCCTAATCCAAAGGGCAAACAATTGTATAAATGTATTTTGCAAAATAATTTTAACAAATTATCAGGAGGTAGGCTAACATATTGGCCCAATGATTCAATAAAGATTCCAGACCTCTTTGACTTCGTTGTATTTAGCGGCATCTCTACACAGTCACTTGATATTTTAAATAATGATAGCTTAAATTCAGACTACACGTCTAATATGTCATCAACAATATTAATGATAAACTAGCCCTAAACATGTTAAACTTATTAAACGAAACTCTAATCTTAACTTCTATAGAGAATTTATTGAAAATAATTTGAACCTCAATATAGAAATTAAAACTGGAGAAAACATAGATGATACAGTTGAATCTTTTACATTATTGATTCAAGAAGCAGCGCTCTTGTCTACCTCAACAATAGTTCGTTCTCAGGATGAAAGTCGGAAAGTACAAGCATCAGCTGCGACAAGAGAAGTGATTAGACAATCTCGAACACTACGACGAATCTGGCATCGTACTAGAAATCCAAGAGATAAAATTAATTGCAACCTGGCTAATTGAATGCTGGCTAAAGAGAGAAGTGATAGTATAAATTTGTATCTCAGTAAACTGAAACCTTAAAATAGTAACAAAGAACATGAGCTACTTAACGCAACTAAGTTTCTTAAAAGACCTGTTAAAAGACATTTTCCTATTTAAAATATTACCAACTTATGGTGCAGAACTGATTTAGAAAAGTCCATTGCCTTTGCTGGTTATTTGGAAACCACTTTTAAACCTCAATGATTCACTAATAATGCCGCTGATATCCTAAATTTCTTAGATAATGCATGTCCAATGGATCTACCAACAAATCATATTACCCCACATAAAACAAAAATGAAAATAAACATTTTAAATAACAAAATATCTACAGGGTAAGATAAGATAGATGCCGTTGCAATAAAGTTATTACCATTTAAAGGAGTTGTATTTTTTACCTTTACTATTTAACTCTATTTTACGACTTCAGCATTTCCCCTTTCAATGGAAGTGTGTAGAAATAATTATTGTTCTAGAATCAAATAAACAAGAAAATGTAGTGTCCTCTTACAGGCCTATCAGTTTACCACCTATATTATCTAAAATATTTGAAAAATTACTTTTATAGCGATTAACACCTCTTCTTAATAAAAAGAACATTATACCTGATCATCAATTTGGATTCAGAAGAAGACACGGAACGCCTGAAAAATGTCACCGAATTATAAAAGTAATATCAGATTCTTTTTAAAATAAAAAATATTGTTCTGCTGTATTTCTGGACATATAGCAAGCGTTCGATAAGGGTTGGCACAAAGGATTACTTTACAAATGAAAAATATTCTTCCAGCTCCATTTTATTTGTTTTTCATATCATATTAAAAAAACAGATGTTTTTACGTTAAAGTTAATAATGACATATCCAACATTCGACAAATAGAAGCTGGAATCCCACAAGGTAATGTGCTTGGTCCTGTGTTGAATACCATATTCACTTATGACATGCCAACAAGAGATGACGTTACTGTTGCAACATATGCAGAAGATACGGCATTTTAATGTTCTCATCAATCTCCTTTAGAAGGTTCTAGAATCATGCAACTACAACTTGAATTTTTTTATTCTTGGCTCACAAAATGGAATATTGTAGTTAACACCCAAAAGTCAAATCAAATAACATTCACAACAAGAAAAGAAAATTGTCCACCAGCATCTCAATGGTACTACAATTCCTATTAGTGACATCGTAAATTATTTGGGTTTGATCTGGCTCGACGACTTACATGGAAAGCTCAAATAATCGCTAAAAGGAAGCAATTAAACAAAAAATTTAACAAATGTACTGGCTACTCTCGATAATATCGTTTTACTACTAAAAACTGTATTAAAACCTATTTGGACTTATGGCATAAAATTATGGGAAACTGCCAACAACTCGAACATAGAAATATTGCAAACATTTCAGTCAAAAGCTTTACGGGCAATAAGAAACGCTCCTTTTTTATATAACAAATAGACCATTACTTAATGACTTAAAAGTTCCATTTGTAAAATCTGAAATAAAAAAATTTAGCTGCAATTATTTAGAAAGCCTTAGTAATCATACAGGTATATTGGAAATCACATTTTTAGATGAGACTGATGAAGTTAGAAGACTTAAACGAAAACACGTTTTAGATCTCCCTTTTACTTAATTCAATATTGTAGTATTTAAAGATAATAATAAAATTATGTAATTGATAAAATAATATATATATATATATATATATATATATATATATATATATATATATATATATATATACATATATATATATATATATTTTTTAATAATAATGTAATATGTTACACGTTATAAGTAAATTAGCTCTATATATGCAAATACATGTATATATAACTGAATTTATTCATTGGGAATCTGTACAATATGTTATTTCTAAAAACTTATAAAATTTTCATATTATTACAAAAATAATTGTAAATAAAGATATATATATATAACAAAAAAAATAAAAAATATACTGTTGCATACTTAAAGAAGAAAACTTAAGATAAGTGTTTTTATCCTATGTGGCGTATGGCTCGTATTTATTTTTTCAGTGTCCTCTTTCAGGTTCATTGTGATTCATATTTTCTTATATATTTGTAGACTTTCTTTGGTGTATCTCTTTTTCGTTGTTTTTTCCTTGTTAAATATTTTAATGTTATTAAAGCCAGCTGTGTGGCCTGTTTTTATTATATGTTGAGCCAATGCAGTTGTCTCCTTTTTTAATAATGTCCATCTTATGCTTAGCTATTCTTGGCGATAAGCTTCTCTTTGTTGTTCCTATGTATATTTGAATGCACTTTGTTACTCCATTTCCCATGCATAGTATTTCGTAAACAACATTGTTTTGTTGTTGCTTTTGTATTGGCGCCTTAATTTTTGTAAATATTGTATTTAATGTATTATTTGGTTTGTAAGCAAAGCCTATCTTGTTGTTGTTTTTCATTATTTTTCTTATACATCTGTTGTCAGTTAGGCCAGAAAGAGAGTTCAAGTATGCCATACGAAGATGCAAAAGAGCCTCATGGAAAAATTTCTGTGGTAACATAGAAAATTCGTCCGAGACTAGCAGGCTATGCAGGATTCTTAGCATGTTCACGAGAGCTATTGAGAGTATTCAGAGGTCGGACAGTCAGTGGACGGACTCTGTAATCGATACCTTGAAAACGTTGCTCAATACTCATTTCCCTGGTAGTGAGGGGATTTTCGAAGTGACAACGACTATAAATTCCGCGTCGGTTTTCCCACCCACTTTCCAGGTGACCAATTCTCACACAGAGTGGGCCATCATGTTGTTTGATGCCTTTAAGTCTCCTGGAATTGACGATATCATCCCAGCGTACTTGCAACATAGCATGGACTTCATAAAACCAGAGCTATTGCGGATCTAAAATGCTTGCCTGGAATATACATACATGCCGAAAAGTTGGCGTGTGGCTTGGGTGTTTTTCATTCCTAAAGCGGGAAAGGCATCTCATATTAAAACTTAGGACTTTAGGCCAATAATCATTTCGTCTTTCTTACTTAAAACGCTGAAAAGTATTTTCGATCTTCAAATCAGAAACTCCATAAATCCCGCGCTTATATCCAGCTCGCAGCACGCTTATACGAAAGGGAAATTTATGGTAACGGCGCTGCACGTATTAGTATCCGATGTTGAAGAGTCCTTTTCAAATAAGAAATTTACGCCTGCAGTGTTTCTTGACATAGAAGGAGCTTTCAACAACGTCTACTTCAATGCCGTTATAAAGGCCCTCTTGAGTCTCGATCTTGATGTAAATCTGGGGAGATTCATTGAGCTACTACTAAAGACACGTATCATCACGTCCATCCTGGGAAATGATCACGTGGAAAGGGTAGTGAAAAAAGGCACTCCACAAGGTGGTGTGTTGTCTCCCCTCGTCTGGAATCTGGCGGTCAATACGCTGCTACGACGACTAGACTAACTGGGTAATAGGGTGATAGCTTATGCTGATGACATTGCTATCGCGGTCTCGGGAAAATACCAAATTACATTTACAGAACGGGCGAACTATTCACTTAAGGTTCTGTCTTAATGTTATGCTATTAACACGAAAAAACAGAGTTCCAATTTTTATTGCACCTAATCTGAACGGCACTCTGCTCAGTGTAAGTAAAAGTGTGAAATACCTTGGGGTGATATTGGACCCCAAACTCGAAAGGCGACCTGCGCGCTCTATTTTTTCCAGAGAGCTTTAGGACCTATATGGGGACTACAGCCTTGAATTACGTCCTGGCTCTATAAGGCAGTCATCGAGCCAAACATTCTCTATGGTGCTGTTTTTCGGAGGGGAGAAAACGGTAAACCAAAAGCCTCTTGATAAAGTCAGGAGAACAGCCGCCATTTTAATTACTGGGGCTCTCCGAACTACCTCGATAAAGGCTCTGTATGCCCTTCTCCACTGGTTACCTACCAAACTCCTGGTGTTGCAACAGGCCAAGAGCTGTGCAGCCAGACTTAATGTCCCCTCACGCTGGCTTAGGCCGGATATGGATCACTCCAAAATTATCGTTCAAGATGTGTCCATACAATCAATTATGGACTACATCTCTTCTACACCTGCTCTGGTCTACGGGTTTCAGATCCACATTCCCAGTAGGGTGGAGTGGGTCTGTAACGAAGTGGATATGAGAAATACTGTTGACATCAACACGGATGGCTCCAAATTGGACAGAAGGGTCAGTTGCGGAATATTCTCAAATAACCTTGGTCCGAGACTCTCCGTTAGACTCCCTGACTACTGCAGCGTTTCCAAGCCAAGATAATGGCTATTCTGAAAACATCCGAAATAGTGCTTAGGGGCGAACACTTTGGCCTTGCTATTTGGATCTTTTCGAACAGTCAGGCGGCAATCAGGGCGCTTGCTGGGTATATTGTACATCTAAGCTATCGGAGCGATCACAGATTGCCTTGATTTGGGTCCCTGGTCACAGGGATATCCTGGGAAACTGTGAGGCCAATGATCTCGCCAAACAGGGCACATTCTTTCCTAGCGTCTCCCCATTACCCGACGTTGGAATTCCTCTGGCAACGGTTAAACTGCCTATAAAGAACCATTACCGCAATTTGGATCGCAAATTATGGGTGGAAGAAAGTTTCTGCTGTATCTCCAGCAACTGTGGACTACACTGGACCTCAGGCGAACCAACCAATTGCTCGGAATGGCCTGGAAATCCATTAGTGTTACGGTCTCGGTACTTACTGGTCACTGCCTAATAGGCAGGTATGCTGAAAGCCTGGGTTTGCCCTATAATGATTTCCGTCGTAGCTGTGGCTCGAAGCATGAGGAAGAGAACGTTCTGCACCTTCTGTGCCATTGCCCATCCCTAGCTCGAAAAAAGGAGCTATCATCTCACTCTATAGCGGACACAGCGAAGTTCATCCGGGAATCTTCATGGTTATCAATTGAATAGGGGGAGTCGCATCACCTTCCTTTTGGTATTACAAAGGGCTATACAGTTGTGCTCAAGTGAGCTCCGTCGTGAGAGGCTGCCACTCCTAACTAACTAACTAGGCCAGGAATGTTTTTTACACTGTAAGAAATACGATTCTCCTTGTTGTTTTCATTGTCAGAAGGTTTTTAGGTCTTTAAACGATGTTGTACTGCTTCTATTAAAGTTTTAGTAACATTTTTGGGACAACTGTTGTTGCTTAGAGGCCCAGCTTCTTCTTTTCGCCTTACGGAACAAAGTGACCGGATGATTCCAAGGGCTTTCACTAAGTTCAACGACACTAAGGCCATGCATCCTATCAAACTCTGTATGCATTAGTTTTTGCACAGCCGGGGAGACAGGGTAATATTTATCCTTGCATTACGGGTATCTATAGAATGCGTTTCTAAATATGTTCGGCGTAGGCTTTTTTGGTATAGCACGAAAACATCAATGTAACCAAATCAAATTTCTGTCGCTGTTCAGCTGTCAAAGTGTGTGTCACAACATCTGAATTACTTTCTGCCTCTTCACATAGACTTATATTGTTAGTCATAAGACTCTCAATCCTGGCAGAAATTTTGATTTGAGCTTGTTCCGGACTGATTGAGAATGTTGGACCTGTTGTTGGATGTAGATGTGGGCCTAAGGAACAATTTGCCCCTTGAGATAGCCCACCAGCTGGACGTGAAGCTGGCCCGGTTAAGTTCGCCTGTGATGGTTGTTGACTATTTGTTGCAAATACACCTTGCTCCCTCCAACGTTGGGTGTTGCTGGCCGGTTGCCTAAATACATCCCTTGCGTACGTAGAGCTGGAGTCCAATTTCTACTATTCGATGCCTGTGGCATTGCTGACCCATTTGAAGAGTTTGGATTTGGTCCTGTTGCTGTCGAACGACTGTACATTCGAGCGAGTTCCTCTTGAAGAATGAGCTGGATTTGCTTGCAAATATTCATCATTGCAGTATCCCTCGGAAGAGCTTGAGCATCAGCTTCAGCTGGGTTAGGACGTATATTCTGCAGTCAAGCTGCTATATTCAGGTAAAAGTATGGTACCATCTGAACTAGTCGGATCATGTAACGGATTACTTCCCCCTCGAGCAATAAACAGAAACTGCTGAACTGACTGCACCATGGAACCCAATGCCGCAGGAATGGCAGCGGCACCAGTCGTAGGCACGTTTTCCATGATAGGAGCCAGGTTAGACTCCTAAACAATAATATGGTCAATCAAATGCAAAAAAAAAAAAACTGCCAAAAAAAATGACAAAAAGAAATTAAAAAAAGTAAAAGAAATATAATAAAAAAAGGTTAATTTACCATACAGAAGCAAGAAGGTTAATAATTATCAATAACAATACAATTTCCTTAAATTCAGTATACAACAACATTCATAAATGGCCTGATTCGTATCAGGAACCAAAATAAACAAAATTTATTCTATATTATAAAAGGTCCGCTAATTCTTTTCAAAACTAGCCAAAGTTTAAAAAACAAAAACTACGTTTTTAACGGCATTTCAGTTAAACGGTTACAAGGTAAATAATAATGATATGTAATTTGTAGCATGTGTGTATTAGTTAGTAAATAAATTTTTGTCTCTTTGTTTCAGAAGAAAACGAAAATCAAAACAGTTGATGGATGTAGAAAAAAAGTTGTCTGTAGCTGCCACCACCAAAATGAAGCGTAAAAAAATCAATTACTGGTAGGACTAGCAAAACCACAACTAAAGTTGCATTTGGTGTCCCACAGAATAACTCTGGAAAAATTTAAGTATCCATTTAAGATACTTTTCCTGTCAACTTGGCAATTAAAATCCAGACTGAATTTGTACTTTAATATATTTAAGCTTTAAGTTGACAGAAAAAGACGAAGATATTTGAATCTGTAAGTCCTCATGAACGTACCGCTTACACCATATGTCGCAACGCAATACCAGATACTGCATCTTAGCCATCGGGACTTACATACATGCGAGGGACAGTAAACATGACGACTTACGAGATTCACCTGACTTGTAGGACCATGTAGCTACTAGTTAGGGACTCTTGGGACCGACCTAACTGGAAATACGTTCTCCAACAAAAGGAAAAAGTAGATAAATAAAAATTGAAAAATATAAAGTAATTCTGTTTACCAGGAGTTGCTTCGAGCCCCACTTTGGGCGCCATTTTTGTAATAGTAGTAGCTGTTGTGGTGAACTTATAAATAAGAAGTCATTTATATTTCCAAAAATATTTAAATAAGTTTATTTAATTAATTTAAACACAAAACTGTTGTAAGTAAAAAATGAAATTCGAAAGTGAAAATATTTTTATGAGCAAACCTAACAATATGAAAAATGATACTTTGATTTAAAGTACATATTTTCGAATGCAAAGTATTTTTAATAAAGTAGTGCCTACAAATACTCCCCCCTCAATGGACGCGGACGCGTTCAGGAAACCTGATAGTTCTACCAGTCTTTGAAATTAAAATCTGTCTCTTGTTATCTTCATTGGTAGTGGAAATATCTTCGTTTAAGGAACAATTAACAAAAAATGCGGGCTTGAGACGATCAATAGATATAGTTTCTCTTTTGTTATTAACAAAAACTTTGAAAGTTTTAGGATTTCGCTGTAAAACTTGGAACGGCCCAATATATTTTGGTTGAAGAGGTTTCGTATAGCAATCACGACGTATCCAAACATGGGAGCATTTACTCGAATCGTGATACATGAAAAAATTTTTAGAGTTTCGCTGATGGTGTGAGGTTTCCGCGGGCTTAAGATTATGCATTATTTTCCGAATTGTTGCCAAATGAGATATGGGATCATTTATTGGCGGACTTAAAAAATTCACCTGGAAGTTGCACTGTTTCACCATATATCATTTCTGCTGGTGAAGTTCTAAGATCTTCTTTAAAGCTTGCTCTTAAGCCAAATAGAACCAAATAGAAAACTCGAAAAATAGTTTCAGCTTTAATATCCTTTAACGGAAATGCTTCTGGCCAACGACTAAAACGATCAACATATGTTAATAGATAATTATATCCTTCCGTCAATGGTCTAAATGGACCACTGAAAACCTGTTGCTCACTATTGGAAATGTTCCAAGCTTGCTCTTAGTGTGTCTTGTTATTTTAGAGCGTTGGCATTCGTGACAACCCCGAGACGAATCATTTACAATTTTGTTCATTGACGGCCAAAAAAATTTTGAACAAATTAGTTTTCGAGTAGCCATTTCTCGAAACTCATTTGGAACATATGGGCGAGCAACTCCAGTTGACATCTCACAATAAACTTGTTTTTGCTGTGTGTCTTTATTGGGTTTAATTGTTTGAATTTTTTTTTGTTTTATTGGAAAAACTTTACCTTAAATCTTCTATGTTTTGTTGAGTGTCTCTGTTAGATTGATTTGTTCATCTCCTTTTTTTATGAAAATTTTTAACTTAAATATTTTACGTTATGGTTATGTTAGAATAATTTGTCTGGCTTTGTTTTGTTAACATTTTGAAGTAAATGTTTTAATTACATGGGCTGACTTCCAAAATGTTAATTGCTTCGCATTCGAACAAAGTATACTGTTTCATAAAGCCGCTGTACAAAATATTTACAATGTATACGATTTCAAAACGTCAACAATGAGTATTTTTAAGGCAGTAAAAAAGCAACCAGGCATCAGTTTTTTAGTTGATGTTTTGGTTGGTATTCATTTGTTTACTCATAAAAAATAAAAAAACAACCACAAAACGTTTTTGTTCATAAAGAAAAAAAAAACATAAATTATAAATAATGACCAACTCACAAGAGTAAGCTAATTTGTTTTTAATAATTAATATATATATATAAAAAAAATTAAAAAAAATTTAACACATTTAAGCAAAAAAATGGAATCATGAGCAAAAAAAATTGCTTTTAATAACAAAGTTGCGAAATGAACCTGATTTTTGCGCAAAGCGCAACAAGCGCACCGTTTTGTGGGAAAAGGTCTTAAGAGAAATTAAGGAGGTGGATAAGACCTTTCCCTTTTCGAGGGATGATGTCACCAGAAAGTTTTTATACTTTTGTGTGACTTATAAAAGAATCAAAAAGCACAACAACACTTCTGGAGAAGCAGCCACATCTTGGGAGTTTTTTGAAGAAATGTACGAAGTCTACGGTTCTCGGGCTGATGGGTCTGACCCTGCCTCAACGTTAGAGAGTTCTTTGTATGATATTCTATCGGACACGCAGCTGGATTCTCCAGAAGGAATTGTATCGACACCAGTACCTCCTGCGAAAAAGAAAAAATGTGAGGTATTAGATGTTTTACAGCAGCAGGCCTGCGATGATAAGGAAACACTGAAAAATTTTATCAAAATAGAAGAGCAGAAAAACAGAAATTGAAAGAAATGCGCAGTTTGCGTATACTGTTGAGTGAAATTGTTACAAAAACATAATATAAAAATGTGTTTAAAAAAGATTTATTTAGTAATAATCTTGAGTAAATTTAATAATTTTTAAGTAATTAAAAGTCTAAGTGCCTTTATTGTACCTGTGAAGTATTTTAAGTTATTTTTATTAGTTAATAACACCTAATCTAAACCATGGTTTAAAAATATATGAATAATAAAAAAACATGACTTACATTAGGTGTTAAGCTGTTTATTTTGTTTTTTTTTACTAAATAATAAATACATATTTACAAAATGAAATGAAATTAAGATATTTATTCTTTTAAAATATATATACTTAATAAATAAAAAGCACAAAGACTAATTAAGAAATAGTTGAGTATTAAGTAATATTTTATTGTTAAGCTGAAATAAGCGTTGTCAGTTACATTCACTTTTTTTAGCTTCCTCCTTTTGTGAAGCAATGCTGCTTAGTACTTCACTGTCCATGCTGAAACTTCTATTGTTGCCTTCAGCTAAAAACTCCATATCCTTCTTCTTTGTTTTCTCATTTTCAATTATTATATTCTGTAGTATCAAACATGCCATGATAATTTGCTTTGCAAGAGCAAGTCTTTGTATTTCAGTATCATTTAGTGTAAGAAATTTTTTCTTCAATACACCGAACCCCTGCTCTACAAAAACCCTTGTAGAACTTAACACGTAATTGAATTTGTTTTCTTCTGGTGTTAGATACCCGTTATCCTTATACAGTGTCATTAAAAATGTTTCTAGGGGATAAGCACCATCCCCTAACAAATGACTTTTAGGTGGTATTTTTATGGATTTACCTACAATTGCTTTTTTAATTGGACTATTATGCCAAACAGAAGCATCATGACATCTCCCAGGAAAGCCAACAAAAACATCCAGAAATCGCATATTACTATCTACAAAAGCCTGGACAAATTTGTTAAAATTATGAGTGCAGAAAACTATAATTTAAATTGCCTGCACTATCAAGGAGTATGCTCCATTTCTATTAAAATAGCTGATGCTGTCCCTTAATGGATGTGATATTCGGATGTGGGTTCCATCTATGCAACCCAATACAAAAGGGAATGGGAGTGCACGACTAGCCTCAAAATGTTCCATTGTTATTCGTTGGCTTGTTTCGGTCGATGGAAATGTTATAATTTTGCTTTTGAGTAGCAAAATTACTATATTGTTTTTTAAATGACCTATATGCCGTTCCAGCTCCAACAAAAAATCGATCACCCAATTTTTTAAAGCTGTTGTGGTTGCTTAGCTTCCATAGAGTAAGATATATCGATTTGGTTTATGGTAAACAAGGCCGCCCTTTGTCGTGCTTTGGCTACAAAGGCTCAAGCATGTCTTTTAAAGCCTATAAAAAATTTTACAAATCGAGTAAAAAAAACTTCCTATTCGGCATTTTTGCAATAACTTCCCAAAAATTAAAAATTTTTGGTATTTTTCTGCGCTGTAAGTCTTTTGGCTCCAGTAAAACATTCCTTTTTCTTTTAATAGATTTTATTACAGCGAGGAAATTTTGTGCAGAGTTTCCACTCGAATTTTCTGATAATTTAAAAAAGTTATCAAATAAAAATTTTATACCCGACGCGTCGGGTCGCGACGTTTCCTTTTTTCTGTTTGTCAATAATAAAAATGGTGCATTGCAACATTTCTGTATCATAATATAAATGTAAACAAAGCATATAGTTGCGTTGTATCGGAAGTTTGCATATGAAAAAAGTTTAAATACCGCAGTATAACTATATACAAACTTTGTATTTAGCCATTTAATAGATTTTATCTCTTATTTAAATTTTATTCCTTTTATACAACACCTTGTTAACGTGTATTTATATTTTTGATTTGCCAGTAGTAAACGTTATTAACAATATTATTATAATTTTATCTTTAATAAATAATTTTATTACTTTATTATTTGTATAATTTTGTTATTTTTCTCTAACGTTTGTAACGCTCTCCTATTTTGTAACGTTTATTGGTTATTGGAAATTCACCTGTTGGTATCTGTTTAAAACTTCTTGTTACTAAATAACGTCACTATATCATTAGATTGTTTTGCATTTTACACTATTTTTATAAAGTGTTTCTTTTTGACTCGTGGTTAAAATAAGATTGTCCTTTTTTCACAATATTCAATTGCTATTCAGCCATTCCCCCAATACAATTTTTATATTTTTGAACCATTTCTTATTTTCCTTTTCTTTTTCATCCCGCATTCTTTGCCGCTATGCTGCCAGATGATACAATTTAGCGTTGCCAGAACCGACACAGGGTGCACACGTCAAATAGCAATATGGAATGCGAATAGTATAGTGAATAAACTGAATGAAATTGACTATTATATGAAAGAAAAACATATTAATATATTTCTTGTTTCTGAAACCCATTTAACTACAAAGTCGTATAAAAAACATAGAGGCTACGATTTTATATTAACTAATCATTCTGATGGAAAAGCCCACGCTGGCGCTGGACTATTCATAAAGTCTACTATACAATATGAACTTGCAGAAGAATACAAGAAGAATTGCTCACAAGCAACCGGTGTTAAAGTAATTTGCAATAATATTTCCATCAATATCTTTTTCATATATTTTTCACCAAAAGACACAGTGAAATTCGAAGATTACGAAACTTTTTTAAACTACTAGGTCCTCGTTTTATTGTGGCTGGCGATTTTAACGCAAAACACCCTTGTTGGATTCTCGGCTGCCTAATCCAAAGGGCAAACAATTGTATAAATGTATTTTGCAAAATAATTTTAACAAATTATCAGGAGGTAGGCTAACATATTGGCCCAATGATTCAATAAAGATTCCAGACCTCTTTGACTTCGTTGTATTTAGCGGCATCTCTACACAGTCACTTGATATTTTAAATAATGATAGCTTAAATTCAGACTACACGTCTAATATGTCATCAACAATATTAATGATAAACTAGCCCTAAACATGTTAAACTTATTAAACGAAACTCTAATCTTAACTTCTATAGAGAATTTATTGAAAATAATTTGAACCTCAATATAGAAATTAAAACTGGAGAAAACATAGATGATACAGTTGAATCTTTTACATTATTGATTCAAGAAGCAGCGCTCTTGTCTACCTCAACAATAGTTCGTTCTCAGGATGAAAGTCGGAAAGTACAAGCATCAGCTGCGACAAGAGAAGTGATTAGACAATCTCGAACACTACGACGAATCTGGCATCGTACTAGAAATCCAAGAGATAAAATTAATTGCAACCTGGCTAATTGAATGCTGGCTAAAGAGAGAAGTGATAGTATAAATTTGTATCTCAGTAAACTGAAACCTTAAAATAGTAACAAAGAACATGAGCTACTTAACGCAACTAAGTTTCTTAAAAGACCTGTTAAAAGACATTTTCCTATTTAAAATATTACCAACTTATGGTGCAGAACTGATTTAGAAAAGTCCATTGCCTTTGCTGGTTATTTGGAAACCACTTTTAAACCTCAATGATTCACTAATAATGCCGCTGATATCCTAAATTTCTTAGATAATGCATGTCCAATGGATCTACCAACAAATCATATTACCCCACATAAAACAAAAATGAAAATAAACATTTTAAATAACAAAATATCTACAGGGTAAGATAAGATAGATGCCGTTGCAATAAAGTTATTACCATTTAAAGGAGTTGTATTTTTTACCTTTACTATTTAACTCTATTTTACGACTTCAGCATTTCCCCTTTCAATGGAAGTGTGTAGAAATAATTATTGTTCTAGAATCAAATAAACAAGAAAATGTAGTGTCCTCTTACAGGCCTATCAGTTTACCACCTATATTATCTAAAATATTTGAAAAATTACTTTTATAGCGATTAACACCTCTTCTTAATAAAAAGAACATTATACCTGATCATCAATTTGGATTCAGAAGAAGACACGGAACGCCTGAAAAATGTCACCGAATTATAAAAGTAATATCAGATTCTTTTTAAAATAAAAAATATTGTTCTGCTGTATTTCTGGACATATAGCAAGCGTTCGATAAGGGTTGGCACAAAGGATTACTTTACAAATGAAAAATATTCTTCCAGCTCCATTTTATTTGTTTTTCATATCATATTAAAAAAACAGATGTTTTTACGTTAAAGTTAATATTGACATATCCAACATTCGACAAATAGAAGCTGGAATCCCACAAGGTAATGTGCTTGGTCCTGTGTTGAATACCATATTCACTTATGACATGCCAACAAGAGATGACGTTACTGTTGCAACATATGCAGAAGATACGGCATTTTAATGTTCTCATCAATCTCCTTTAGAAGGTTCTAGAATCATGCAACTACAACTTGAATTTTTTTATTCTTGGCTCACAAAATGGAATATTGTAGTTAACACCCAAAAGTCAAATCAAATAACATTCACAACAAGAAAAGAAAATTATCCACCAGCATCTCAATGGTACTACAATTCCTATTAGTGACATCGTAAATTATTTGGGTTTGATCTGGCTCGACGACTTACATGGAAAGCTCAAATAATCGCTAAAAGGAAGCAATTAAACAAAAAATTTAACAAATGTACTGGCTACTCTCGATAATATCGTTTTACTACTAAAAACTGTATTAAAACCTATTTGGACTTATGGCATAAAATTATGGGAAACTGCCAACAACTCGAACATAGAAATATTGCAAACATTTCAGTCAAAAGCTTTACGGGCAATAAGAAACGCTCCTTTTTTATATAACAAATAGACCATTACTTAATGACTTAAAAGTTCCATTTGTAAAATCTGAAATAAAAAAATTTAGCTGCAATTATTTAGAAAGCCTTAGTAATCATACAGGTATATTGGAAATCACATTTTTAGATGAGACTGATGAAGTTAGAAGACTTAAACGAAAACACGTTTTAGATCTCCCTTTTACTTAATTCAATATTGTAGTATTTAAAGATAATAATAAAATTATGTAATTGATAAAATAATATATATATATATATATATATATATATATATATATATATATATACATATATATATATATATATATTTTTTAATAATAATGTAATATGTTACACGTTATAAGTAAATTAGCTCTATATATGCAAATACATGTATATATAACTGAATTTATTCATTGGGAATCTGTACAATATGTTATTTCTAAAAACTTATAAAATTTTCATATTATTACAAAAATAATTGTAAATAAAGATATATATATATAACAAAAAAAATAAAAAATATACTGTTGCATACTTAAAGAAGAAAACTTAAGATAAGTGTTTTTATCCTATGTGGCGTATGGCTCGTATTTATTTTTTCAGTGTCCTCTTTCAGGTTCATTGTGATTCATATTTTCTTATATATTTGTAGACTTTCTTTGGTGTATCTCTTTTTCGTTGTTTTTTCCTTGTTAAATATTTTAATGTTATTAAAGCCAGCTGTGTGGCCTGTTTTTATTATATGTTGAGCCAATGCAGTTGTCTCCTTTTTTAATAATGTCCATCTTATGCTTAGCTATTCTTGGCGATAAGCTTCTCTTTGTTGTTCCTATGTATATTTGAATGCACTTTGTTACTCCATTTCCCATGCATAGTATTTCGTAAACAACATTGTTTTGTTGTTGCTTTTGTATTGGCGCCTTAATTTTTGTAAATATTGTATTTAATGTATTATTTGGTTTGTAAGCAAAGCCTATCTTGTTGTTGTTTTTCATTATTTTTCTTATACATCTGTTGTCAGTTAGGCCAGAAAGAGAGTTCAAGTATGCCATACGAAGATGCAAAAGAGCCTCATGGAAAAATTTCTGTGGTAACATAGAAAATTCGTCCGAGACTAGCAGGCTATGCAGGATTCTTAGCATGTTCACGAGAGCTATTGAGAGTATTCAGAGGTCGGACAGTCAGTGGACGGACTCTGTAATCGATACCTTGAAAACGTTGCTCAATACTCATTTCCCTGGTAGTGAGGGGATTTTCGAAGTGACAACGACTATAAATTCCGCGTCGGTTTTCCCACCCACTTTCCAGGTGACCAATTCTCACACAGAGTGGGCCATCATGTTGTTTGATGCCTTTAAGTCTCCTGGAATTGACGATATCATCCCAGCGTACTTGCAACATAGCATGGACTTCATAAAACCAGAGCTATTGCGGATCTAAAATGCTTGCCTGGAATATACATACATGCCGAAAAGTTGGCGTGTGGCTTGGGTGTTTTTCATTCCTAAAGCGGGAAAGGCATCTCATATTAAAACTTAGGACTTTAGGCCAATAATCATTTCGTCTTTCTTACTTAAAACGCTGAAAAGTATTTTCGATCTTCAAATCAGAAACTCCATAAATCCCGCGCTTATATCCAGCTCGCAGCACGCTTATACGAAAGGGAAATTTATGGTAACGGCGCTGCACGTATTAGTATCCGATGTTGAAGAGTCCTTTTCAAATAAGAAATTTACGCCTGCAGTGTTTCTTGACATAGAAGGAGCTTTCAACAACGTCTACTTCAATGCCGTTATAAAGGCCCTCTTGAGTCTCGATCTTGATGTAAATCTGGGGAGATTCATTGAGCTACTACTAAAGACACGTATCATCACGTCCATCCTGGGAAATGATCACGTGGAAAGGGTAGTGAAAAAAGGCACTCCACAAGGTGGTGTGTTGTCTCCCCTCGTCTGGAATCTGGCGGTCAATACGCTGCTACGACGACTAGACTAACTGGGTAATAGGGTGATAGCTTATGCTGATGACATTGCTATCGCGGTCTCGGGAAAATACCAAATTACATTTACAGAACGGGCGAACTATTCACTTAAGGTTCTGTCTTAATGTTATGCTATTAACACGAAAAAACAGAGTTCCAATTTTTATTGCACCTAATCTGAACGGCACTCTGCTCAGTGTAAGTAAAAGTGTGAAATACCTTGGGGTGATATTGGACCCCAAACTCGAAAGGCGACCTGCGCGCTCTATTTTTTCCAGAGAGCTTTAGGACCTATATGGGGACTACAGCCTTGAATTACGTCCTGGCTCTATAAGGCAGTCATCGAGCCAAACATTCTCTATGGTGCTGTTTTTCGGAGGGGAGAAAACGGTAAACCAAAAGCCTCTTGATAAAGTCAGGAGAACAGCCGCGATTTTAATTACTGGGGCTCTCCGAACTACCTCGATAAAGGCTCTGTATGCCCTTCTCCACTGGTTACCTACCAAACTCCTGGTGTTGCAACAGGCCAAGAGCTGTGCAGCCAGACTTAATGCCCCCTCACGCTGGCTTAGGCCGGATATGGATCACTCCAAAATTATCGTTCAAGATGTGTCCATACAATCAATTATGGACTACATCTCTTCTACACCTGCTCTGGTCTACGGGTTTCAGATCCACATTCCCAGTAGGGTGGAGTGGGTCTGTAACGAAGTGGATATGAGAAATACTGTTGACATCAACACGGATGGCTCCAAATTGGACAGAAGGGTCAGTTGCGGAATATTCTCAAATAACCTTGGTCCGAGACTCTCCGTTAGACTCCCTGACTACTGCAGCGTTTCCAAGCCAAGATAATGGCTATTCTGAAAACATCCGAAATAGTGCTTAGGGGCGAACACTTTGGCCTTGCTATTTGGATCTTTTCGAACAGTCAGGCGGCAATCAGGGCGCTTGCTGGGTATATTGTACATCTAAGCTATCGGAGCGATCACAGATTGCCTTGATTTGGGTCCCTGGTCACAGGGATATCCTGGGAAACTGTGAGGCCAATGATCTCGCCAAACAGGGCACATTCTTTCCTAGCGTCTCCCCATTACCCGACGTTGGAATTCCTCTGGCAACGGTTAAACTGCCTATAAAGAACCATTACCGCAATTTGGATCGCAAATTATGGGTGGAAGAAAGTTTCTGCTGTATCTCCAGCAACTGTGGACTACACTGGACCTCAGGCGAACCAACCAATTGCTCGGAATGGCCTGGAAATCCATTAGTGTTACGGTCTCGGTACTTACTGGTCACTGCCTAATAGGCAGGTATGCTGAAAGCCTGGGTTTGCCCTATAATGATTTCCGTCGTAGCTGTGGCTCGAAGCATGAGGAAGAGAACGTTCTGCACCTTCTGTACCATTGCCCATCCCTAGCTCGAAAAAAGGAGCTATCATCTCACTCTATAGCGGACACAGCGAAGTTCATCCGGGAATCTTCATGGTTATCAATTGAATAGGGGGAGTCGCATCACCTTCCTTTTGGTATTACAAAGGGCTATACAGTTGTGCTCAAGTGAGCTCCGTCGTGAGAGGCTGCCACTCCTAACTAACTAACTAGGCCAGGAATGTTTTTTACACTGTAAGAAATACGATTCTCCTTGTTGTTTTCATTGTCAGAAGGTTTTTAGGTCTTTAAACGATGTTGTACTGCTTCTATTAAAGTTTTAGTAACATTTTTGGGACAACTGTTGTTGCTTAGAGTCTTATATATTTTTTTTATTAATGTTATGAAAACAGTCATCGTTAATATATAGTACTCTATCTATAAAGTTCTTTGCGGTATTTAAAATCTGATTTTTTGGTTGTGTTGCGTTATAATTCATTAATCTGCTAGATGCGGTTTCTAATTAACTTTGCATCTAAGGATGTAATCGTATTGTCTTTTTCGGTTTCCAACGAAAATTTTAATTTTGGGTGATGTGTGTAAATGTTTGCAAAATTTCATTTTAATGTGTATATTCTTATTTTTTAATTCAGCTGCAGCATCGTCAAGTAAACTGTCAAGAACTATATCAGCTATGGTTGGTGAAAGAGGATTTTCCATTAAAATGCCGTAAATTTTATTATACACTTTGTCCTCATAGATAAAATAGTTATTGTCATTTAGACAAAACCGGAGAATTTCTACAAATTTTGGTTTACTAATTTCTGTCAATGTTTTTATTATGTACCATTTATTCATGATATTTTTATTGGCGTTGTGAGCTGAGATATTAGTGAAAAGGGATATAACATAAAAGGAAACTAACATGTCTTTTTATCACGAATTTTTGTTTTGAAATGTTATTCTGCTTAGATTCTAAATGCTTCAAGATTTGACCCGCCAATAAACGAAAAATTAAAGTTAACGATAACTAAACACAATTATCACATTGCCATACAATAATTCGCTAAAACGTATTCCTTCACAAAACTTGTACTCTCAAGGTAATGCCATTTTTATTAGTAAAAATATGAAAAACTTAGGCATTATCCTAAATAAAAACTTTTTGTTAATACAACATACTAAATACATATGTGATAAGTCAATTGAGTGTGGTTGCGCAATATATCTTTTACTACGCAAAAAATGTGTATCCGCCCAATATTGACTTATGATTGCCAAGTTTGGTATAGCAAAACTGCTTAAACCCATACAAATAACCTTGAAATTATGCAAAATAAAAACTTGAAAATAATGAAAAACCTTCCCCGTAGATTCCTCACTGACTTACTACATTCAAATTTTAAACATTAAATGATTAGTTTATTTGTAAGGGACTTGACGCTGACATTTTATGAAAAATGCAGATAGTCTAATTGTGAAACTATAAGAAATTGATTAAGCAATCACTAAGATTCTCTTAAAAAAAAGAATCTATGCTGTTGATTTGTCAAACAAATTTCATTACAACTTTTAAGTTAGTTTTCCTTAACCCTTCCTTAACCTTAGAATACTAACGCTAGAGCTGCAAAACTATCGATGGCACTATCGATAGTATCGATAGTTTTATTTTAAGCGGACTATCGATAGGATACTTAAAACAAAGTCAATAAAAACGGTATGACGGCGACTATGAAATACAAAATGCACCATCCAAATTTCGCTGCCTGTAAACCTTTTATAATAATGGCTATCATAACATATGTACTTATGTATATAAATGTGAAAATATATTAATTAGTTTTAATTTGTTTCAATATAAGATGTCAGTAGTTAACTGCTGAAAGCAAATTGTATAAAATATACAATTATTATGTACCAATGGCTTTTACACATAAATAAATTTGACGACTACTCGACTGACGTAGTTTTTTAACTTTTTTTGTTAAGACGCTTTTCCAGCAATTTAGCAATATAGCTATTCGGGTTTAAAGTGGAACACAGAGAAAAATTAGTTTATTTTTGAGGTTTAACATAGGTACTATTACTACTAATAACAAAAACAAAAAAACAATGCAGTCATTACTATAAACCATTGCACTATTTACGACTTTGTATTGCAAGTCCTCAAATCGATGCTCACACTCAAAGTGGGACATTGCAGTTTTCGTATTTTTATTTCTTGTTAAATAAATTTTCGATACTTGATTAACTTTCCTTTTCTGACAATTACAGCTACGATGTCGCTGTATACTTTCCACCAAATGTTTACTAAAATCGGCTTCAATATTGTACCACTCTTCTGTTACTGCTTTCTTCAATGCGGCAATACATTTTGGCATTTGCATAGATACTCTTTTGTATAAATATGTAGGCATATGTTCTATAACATTCAAGTATGATGATTGCGGAGGACTCTCAATCCCTATTGGGTAATTATATAAAAGCCAATGTCATGCATTCCAAGATTTATGTTGGGGATCACTGTCTTGGTAGAACACGTAGTTATCGTTTATGCTTAGGCATTCGGCACTTTACACAACGTTTTTTTTAAATATTTATATAATATTTTGAGTCCATAGATCCATTTATAAAATGTATTTTCCCAACTCTAGCTGTTAATATAGAACCCCATATCATAAAAGGACCACCACCATACTTGACTATTTTTTTAATGTTCTTGTCCAGAAATTGAAAAGGAGTTTTTCTCCAAGGGAATCTTTTTCAGAGGTCTGTAAAAATAATCTAAGAAGATAATAATTAAAGCATCGAAAAAATCGGAAAAACTTACAACAATAGCACCTTTCACCAGAAATAATGCAGCTTTATTTGCATGTTCTTGAGCAAAATCGTATTTCAGTTTTTTGAATTTTCTATGATATTAATGGGTTTTGAAGGCAAGACCTTCATTGTGAATAATTTCTTCTAAAGATTCGACGGACTGTTTCAGCAATAACATTAACATTTTTTATTCTATATAATTTGTTTTTTTTTTGTGTGTCAATTGCTAGCAAAAGTGGATCGTTCCTAATTAGCTTCAAACAATACCGCTTATCACGGTCGGACAATTTGCACCTGTTTGCGTAACTTCGTTTTATTTTGGACACCATTAGTAGCTTTATGTCTTTTAATAATATCAAACACTGTATTTTTGTTTCTGTTTACTTTTTGTGCAATTTCTCTAATAGTTTTGTGGGTTTTATAATTATTAATGACAAATGCCTTTCTTTAATTGTAGTTTAATCCTTTTTTACCATTTTTAAGAAAATAAAATTTTAAACAATATAAAATTTTATAAAACACTGATTTAAGGCCGAAAAAAGTGATTGTATGTTCCAAAGCGTTAACTAAAAAAAATTAAACTGTCCCACTTTGAATGTGAGCATTGTGTTGCAATATAAATTAACAAAAATGCAAATATTTTCATATTCGCGCTATAAAAAAAATAGTGCTTCCGATCTTAGAACCGCTTAGTTATAATTTATAAAGTAAAAGATAATTGAATGGTGTTTTTTGTATATATTAAAAGTATTATTTGTAAAAGATTTAAATCAAATCAGATCTCCTTTTGTTAAATCAATTCTTTTTAGGTAACTACAATAGTTGAAAGACTTCTTATACTTTTAATTCCTTTTTAATTTATTTTTCATTAATCTGTATGTTTTTTTCGCTCTTCTGTTTATTTACTATGTTATTTTCTATACAACTATATTTGGTTTCTTTGTTTTTTCCATTAAATTAAAAATAATGTATATACATGTATGTAAATTAAAAACATTGATATACATAAAAGTTAAGTTTAAAAAAAATCAGCTTTATTTTTACTTTAAGAAATGATTTAAGATTTATATTCGAAAAATACACAATTGATATTTTTCCAAGAATCAAAAACTATCGATAGTATCGATGGCATCAAAAAATACTATCGAAACTATTGAATGACGCCACTATCGATAGTTTTGCAGCTCTAACTAACGCTATTTTATACTACGGTTATACTAAAGCTACGTGTTAAGAATCTTCGCCTTGGGCTTTCTTCCAAGCAAATGTAGCTCAAAAAAATGGGAAGATTACCTTAATGTTTTGAAACTAATGATTTTCCTACAGGCGCATAAACCTGAATAATTAAAATTTTTTGTATGACCTCTCAAGCACTTTAACCTGGAGGTAAATAAATTTTGTTGGCGCAACCGTTTTTTTTTGTTTTAAAATAAGATTTGTTTTATTAAAATTTTCTTAGTCTTATATACTAGTTTTATCAAAGAAATATGATTAAATTGCATACTTCTTGCAGCAACAAAACAAATATCAAACATAAACAAATTGCAATAATAAAAAATGTTTATAAAAAGTAATAGGGTAAATATAAATTGTAATAAAAAATGTATGAATTTAGGACAAGTGTGCAATATTAAATTACAATTGTAGGAAGTAATAAATTAAAATAAATTGCAATTAAAATGTATTAATTTGGGCCAAGTGTGCTGAAGTTTATTGAACTTGTTGTTGTTAGCGAGGTGCTGGAGTTGGAGTTGACCGTTGTTTGCACTTTTGTTTTACTAGTAAATATATCACAATGCTAAAGGCAATCATTAATGATGTATATCCAACTGTCATGTGATGATAGTTGTGAGCTTCAAGTTTGTTTGGGAGTATTAATATATCTTATGCTGCTAATGATTTTTGTAGAGCTCTTAAATTTTTCACTTGGGAGATATATTAAAGCGCATTTACCGTCTTCATTGGGCAAAGAAGAGTTATTTCAAACGCAGCCATTCTTGCCTAACATTACACTATTTTCTGGTTCTGCATTAGCTACTGGAATTTCTTCTGCTAGGCATGTTTTTTGTTGCTTATTACTTTTTGGCAAATATGAAGTTTTTCGTGATATATCAAAGGTTTCTGCCAATTCTTTTTAGAAATCATTCACATCTATTACAGTGGGGTACCAATTTTTATCAGCGAAACTTTCATCGCTATCAAAATCCTTCTCCTCTTTATCACTAATATCACTGATTTCACTAAGATCGCTGGAGTTTAGTAATGCCGCAACATCTTCACAATTAAAGCTGCGCTTGGAATTCATATATTTTTTACTTGCCTTTTTCAGTCCCTACATAAAATATTTATACAAATTTTTATTTATTAATAACTCCACGTATAAAGTACGCACGCAAATTATACTCTTACCACTAACTCCACTTAAATTTTACGTATAGCCTTTTAATTTCCACGCTCTTAGAGCAGTTAAATGACTAGATATGCCTTGCTTATGTGCACTTGTGGAATTTAGTACCGTTAGGTCGCTTGATGCTTGTATAGCAACAATAATAAAAAGCTACACGTCAAATTTACGTAGGTTAGTATTCTAGGGTTAACACTGTCTTTTACAAAGTTGCCTATATTTAATTACATAGTTTGTAACTGTTGTAGTACTTTAAAGTAAATTCTCATATTATTGTACCTTATATATTTTAAAATGATTTTCAATAAATTTTCATAATGTTAAAAAAATAGGGTATAACGGATTCTATGTGTCCCGGCTTTATCTGGGATTGTACAGAGGCAAGCTATTGACAAACGAGAGTCATGAAACTTTTTCTACAACGAGTTTATTTATTTATTTATTTTTTTTTTATTATCTGAGTCTATGGAAAAAATCCTTACAGACTGGCATACATACATATAGTTTTTTACAATTTAAAACATTACCAAAAATTACATTTAAATTAAGTATTTAAAAACAATATTATGTTGCGTTTAATAGTGTTTACATTTAGAGAAAAATCAATAAAACTATAAAGATTGTTAAAATCGCAACAAATTCTTCTAAAGGGCTCATCATTGACATAATTATGGCGAACAAATTGAATGTAAATTGGTTTAAAATTTCTGGTTGGACGTACAGGAATGTTGAAGTATAAGTTTCCCATAAGGAACTCCGAACAAACATCTCCAGTAATCAAATTAAACAAAAACGTAACATTAAGCATAGTTCTTCGGCTTTGTAGAGACGGTAGCCCAATTTCAGCAAGTCTGGTTTTATATGACGGTAAATTGGAAAAATTATTTCGGTACATATTTCGTAAGCAAAATAACAGAAATTGTTTTTGAACAGACTCAATTTTATTACTATGCACGATATACTGTGGGTCCCAAACAACGGATCCATATTCCATATTCATATGAATATCAGTGAATTCCTTGGACCAACGTTTGATGAAAGCAAGTACCCCACGGGCTTTATTTGATATCATAGCAATATGTTGACTAAAGTTTAATTTAGCATCTAATAAAATACCCAAATCAAGGATCGAATCAACAATTTCCAACTGATAACCATCAAAAAAGAACGGATTGTGTGTATCAACTCTTCTTGAAAAGTGCATATGTTTGCACTTGTTTAAATTTAACTCCATCAAGTTCATCGTGCACCAAACAAAAAAGCTGTCTAGATCCTGTTGGAGAGAATTGTGGTTGTCAAAGTTGTTGTAATTATGAAAAATTTTTACGTCATCAGCGTATATTAGAACATTTGAAAATTTGATAGCAGTAGGTAAATCATTGATGAAAAGTGTAAATAAAATTGGACCGAGATGGCTACCTTGAGGAACACCAGATTTTACAATAATATATTTAGATATGGATGTTTTGAAGCACACTCGTTGGTATCTGCCAGTTAGATATGAGCTTATCCAGTTCAAACAGTTTTTGGTGAAGCCCATTAAATGAAGTTTTTTTAATAATAAAACATGGTTAACTTTGTCGAACGCTTTACTAAAATCAGTGTAAATGGCATCTATGTGTTGACCAATAGTGAATCCTTGGATAACTTCGCTTGAAAGTTGTAGCAGATTTGTTATTGTTGAGCATCCTTTACGAAAGCCATGTTGACAAGGTGTCATTAGTGTTGAAACTTGATGACACAAGGCATGAGTAAGACATTTTTCGAATAACTTGGGGATCGCACTTAGTTTTACAATTCCTCTGTAGTTCACAATACTTGACTTATTTCCTGATTTAAATAACGGAATAATGTACGACTCTTTCCATAAATCGGGAAAAAAGCCGTATTTAAGTGAAATGTTAAACATTATAGTTAGCGGCGGCGCCAAAGCATGTGCACAATTAATTAATAGGCTGCTAGGAATACCATCAGGACCAGAGTTGAATGAAGACTTGAAATTATTTAAATTGTTCATGATATCAGCTGTATGTATAGGTAAAAATGATATTGGCTGAATTTGAGTTATCGGAAAAGGATAATCACTTGAGTTATCGTATTGAACGTCAGAGTAAGTGGTGCTAAAGAAATCAGCAAACATATTACTTATGACGAAATCGTCGGCAGAATCATTATTTAAGTATTTCATAACAGTTGGGTATTCACTTACTAATCGTTTTGAGTTAACGAACTTATAAAAATATTTTGGTTCTCTCTGAAAATTGAGTTTCATGTTGTTTAAGTATATCTTATATAATTCAGTATTTAATAAGTTGTATTCAGCACGAGCTCTAGAATATTTTCCATAATCTGTTACTAAACCAGTTGTTTTAAAAATTCTGTATAGTTTATTTTTCTTATTTTTGATTCGTGCCAACAGTTTAGAACTCCATGGGGGTCCAGAATATTTTTTGACCAAGACTATAGGAACGCAGTCCTTAAAATATCCAAAGATGGTTTTATTAAATAAGCTCACCATTGCATTAATAGAATCGGGAGAGCCATTAGGTACAGATAGTAAATCCAACCAGTTCGTATTGTATAAATACTGGTTTAGAGTGTTATAATCAGTACGTTTAAAGCAAAAAGTTCTAATCAAAGTTTTTCTAACTTTACGTTGATAGCTAGATGGTATACAAAAATTGAGTTCTATAGTTGGATGATAAGGGTCCTCGGGGAGTGTTATAGGGTCAACACGTTTTATTAAATATCCAGCCGGTTCGTTTACAAATACTAAATCAAGCAGCTTATCATGGGAATTGCGAATTCCATTTATTTCATACAAACATAAACCAGATAAATTATTTATAAAATTATCAATCCAGTCGCTTGCTTTAGTTTGTATAAAATAAAAACCATCAGTTAAGTATGTCCACTCTATTGATGGGAGGTTAAAATCGCCAAACACAAGAATGTGGTCATCTGGGTACGCCTTAGAAATAACTTTTTGAATTGATTTTGTATGTTCAGTATAGATCAATTGATCAGAACATGGAGGGATGTAGGAACATGTTATATAAATATTTTTATGGCCAACCTTCATCACTACGCAAACAAATTCAATTCCATGTTGATTTTCAATTTTAATTTCTTCCGATGAAAATAGCGAAGAGATAGGTATGAGAACACCTCCACCAATCGTATCAGTTTTTCTATGAAGTCTAAAGATATTATAATCATTACAGAGTAATTCAGCATTAAAAACTTTTTTGCTCAACCAGGTTTCAGTTAAAATGATTGCATGTTGTGTAAAACCAAAACTTTCTACATACAGTTTGGATAATTTAGAGTTTAATCCACGAACATTTTGATATAAAGCAGATATTTGTAAATCGGAAACAAGGTCTAGTTTTTTGAATTGCTATTTTTATTTGTCGAAATGCGAACCATGTTATCTATTCTCCGGTTTTCTCTGTATACATATTCTCGAACTAGAGTATTTGCCGGCCAAAAATGAGGGTTGACGATTTGATCATATATACCAAGCGAAACTGTAATTTTAAATGACGTAATACTTCTAGTCTGGGAATAAGTAAACTTTCTAGTTAAAATATCGGCTTCAAAGTTAAGTTTATATTTGATGTAATATTCAATGTCATCAACAGTTGTTTCGAAAGCAAAACGAGATACAAAAACCGACCTTTTATTTGATGGTATTACCACAAGTGGTTTGATGGCATTTGAATTATCATTATAAGAAATATTGTTTGTATTGTTTACAACGGATAATGATGGCACAACTAAGGCAGGAGTCATTGTGTTATCGTTAACGGAAGATAAAATATTCTGTTCTGATTTATTGTTTTTGGAACCAGTCGGTATCGGGATTTGCGGTTGATTTAACTTAGTAACATTTCTAGCGGACTTCCTACGTTTTGGTGATGATTGAGTCGGTGAATTAGCAGAACATAACTTGTCGATCAACTTAAAGTCTTCAAACATATCTTTATATTTCTCTAGTTTTTTCGACAGTGAAATAAGTTCTTTTTTAATTTCATCGAACTTATCGCGATTTGATTTAAAAAATTTATAAAAATCAACATCAATTTTCTTGCAGTTTGAACAGCACCATCGTAAACCTTTATTTTCAGCTAAAACGTCAGCAACACGAATGGGGATATCAGTACATTTGGCGTGATATGAATTTTCACACAACCAACAGACAATAATGGTTGCATTACTATCCAAAATTTTGCAGTTTAATGCTGAACAGCTCATGTTTCTTATTATGTTAATTGGTGTTGAGATTATCTACTTGTCAACAGATGTCACTAATAATAGTTTACCAAATACACAAACCAGTACAGTTGTAATATACAGTATAAGTTGAGAAAAACTTAATCAGCTGATCACACTTGAAACAAAGATGTTTATAATATTCTCTTATTCTCAGTACAAAAATATACAAAAGTGTTTAAATTATTAAAGCACACTCCAAACTAAATACAAATCAATTTACTGACACAGTTCGATTAAAACAGGTTCTGAATACTTTAAAACAGTTTAAAGTCTAAAAAACGGTTTAAAAACACTTTAAATAAAAATTTTTAACAGAGCAACAAGCAGCACGTCTTAACGCAACGAGTTCTTGAATATTAAACATTTAGAATTCTATAAAAATATATAACGCGGTATTTGCTCTTAACAAAATTAACTTGTCTAGTCTTGTTTTCTTTGATATTTTCTCTGCGAGTATCGCCTTACGACTGTACATTTTTACTTTGATGTATGTTGCTCTGATTGAGGTTCAATGTTACTACGTTTTGTGCCTTAAAGGAGTTGTTATTTATTTGGTAGTACTACAGCGTTGTATTCTTAACTTTATGCAGCATCATTTGCTCTCCCGTTTAAATTAACATCCACCTTTACTGCTGGTTGATGAATAATGCCCGTTGCAGTTCTTACTTCGACTGAGTGCACCTGACCGTCTCTTCTAAAGAAAACTTAATTGATTATTTCCATCTTCTATTGACTTATCGGTTGATTTGAATCTAAAATGATAAGGGTGTTTCCAGGTATGAGTGGAGCAACTTGCTTCCTCTCTAAGTCCAGGAGTTTGTGTTGATTTAAGACCACCAAGAAAAAGTGATTTGGTATTAGCACCTTTAAAGATTCTGTACAGTAATAAGTGCTTTACACATCGCACTAATCTCTCCCAACAATCACCCGCATGATAGGAGTGGCGGCCTCTCACGACGAAGCTCACTTGAGCACAATTGTATGGCCCGTTGTGATAACACAAGAAAGGCGGCGCGACTACCCCTACTCAATTGAGAACCATGAAGATTACCGGATAAACTTCGCTATGTCCTATAGAGTGAGATGAAAGGAGAGCCCAGAATTCTAAATCTTCTTCAAGCTAGGGATGGGCAATGGCACAGGAGGTGCAGTACGGTCTCTTTCTCATCCTCCGAGCCACAGCTGCGACAGAAATCATTATAGGGCAAACCCAGTCTTTCAGCATGCCTGCCTATTAGACAGTGACCAGTAAGTACCGAGACCGTAATACTTATGGATTTCCTGTCCAGTCCGAGCAGCTGCCTGGTTGGCCTGAGGTCCAGTGTAGTCCACAGTTGTCTTGAGATACAGCAGGAACTTTCCTGCACCCATAGTTCGCGAGCCAAATTGAGGTAGTGGTTCTTTATGGCCAGTTTAACCGTTGCCAGGGGAATTCCAACGTCGGGTAATGAGGAGACGCTCCGTTTGGCGAGATCATCGGCCTCACAGTTTCCCAGGATATCCTTTGACCAAAGACCCAACTCAGGTCAATCTGTGACCGCTCCGATAGTGTGTTTAGTGAGGAGCGACATCTCAGGACCAGCTTAGATGTACAATATGAGCCAGCAAGCACCCTGATTGCCGCCTGACTGTCCGAAAAGACCAGAATGCCAAGGCAACACCATAAAGAATATTTGTCTCGATGACTACCTTATAGAGCCAGGAGGTGATTCGAGTCTGAAGTCCCCATCTAGGTTCTAAAGCTCTCTGGCAGAAGTAGAGCGCGCAGGTCGCCTTTCGAGCTTTTTCGGCAATGCTCGCCTTCCATTGAAATTGAGCATGAGGATTACCAGGATATTTAAATTTCCATTCTATATTCTCCTTCGCAAGGTTTCGTTGGATTTCATCAAAATCAAGGAATCAATTTTCGACTGTCATCTCCTTTTGTACTCTAATAAATTTTATTCCAGTATCGCTTCTAATTCCTTCTGGAACTCCTGGTTGGTTTATAAAATTTCGTAAACGAACTCAAAATGTATCCTAGCACTTGGGCATATGTATTAAGCAATCTATTTTTTCTCCTTTCTTCTACCAAATGTTCCATAAAACAGTTCACAGTAATCTATTCCAACATATTTAAATGGGCGGACATAAGGCGTTAAACGGTTGCTAAGTTATTGTCCCATAAGAGGAGAAGTTGGTTTCTCGGAATTACGTATACGAGTTGGGCAAGTTTTCATGACTCTTTTTTAAACCAATCGAATGTTCGGAATCCAAAAAGTTTGCCTTGTCTTATTGATTACCAAATAATCATTTTAATAGAGCCATACGTAGCAACAATAACTTACAATCATTGTAGAAATCGGGTGCTTCGTAGGAATAATAATAGGTCGCCTTGCGGTGCTAGGCAAATAACAGACACTGTCGATTCTACCATTAACTCTATGAAGCATTTCTTCGTCAGTATACAGTGTCAACTGATATATGTTACTAGGTTTCGGTAAGTGCTTGTTTTTAATGAAACACAATCTTTCTGCAAAACTTATTAACTTTTGAAGTGAGCAGACGCGTTTTGTAAAAATATAATATCAAACATAAAAAAATATAAATAAAAATATAATATCAAACACAATTTCAATATATTTTGTTAGTGATACTATATATATATATATATATATATATATATATATATATATATATATATATATATATATATATATATATACATATTCTTTTTTCGCGCCAATACAAAATACACAAAACAATAACTAAGAACAAAAAATCAGAAAACAGAAAATATAAAAACAGTATAAAAACAGTAACAAGATATACGAAACAATAACAAATTAAACAAACTTAATTGTAAATAATTACAATAACTGCTGACCAGTTATACTGTAGTCAAAATAAAAAATAAACAAAAAAAAAATCATATAAATTAACAACAAACATTAAGTAACAACCACATATATATATATATTTACAATAATAACAATAATACAACAATTTAAGACAGCTGTTTTTTGCGCATATGTTTTTATGGAAGTGCTGCTAAGGATTTTCATTTCGTTTTCTATATAAAAGATCAGCAATTTGTGAATAATAACAGCTTGTTCTGCTTACATAAGTACTGCCAAGTTTGTCCTTTTTGGAAAATTGAACTGTTAAATTTAAATCTTATTTCGATTCAGTGTTTCCCTACAATTTTAAAATAAAGACTTCAAAAGAATTCATTTTATTTTGTACACCTATGTATACATCAAAACTGAGAAGTAAGAATAATTATAAGAAAACTGACATGCATCAATAGGACCATGTATTCGACACTATGAATAATTAGGGGGCAGCTGCGCCAAAACGAGTAAAGGAAATTTTCTTATCTTCCGTCGTTGAGGGCACTCCGAAAGCACGTAGTCGTACTGACTCAGAGTCAATTTATTCGAATATTAATATTGGTTTCCCGCTTAAGCTTGTGCAAATTATGGAGAGGCGCTTTGAAAAACTGGCTGAACAACTGCAAACAATGATAGAGAACAAGTTCCGAGAGTGTGAAGACCGGTTGTTTAACGAGATCGAAAAGAATTTCAGCAGTTTTAGAAGTGAATTGAAGAATATTACTGAGAGAGTGCATAAATTAGAGATAGCAGTGGATAGCTTTACAAGAATACAAAATGAAATTAAGCTATTAAAAGCTAGGGTTAATCAACAGAAGAATAAAAATGTTGCCTGTAAGTTGAGACTCAATGAAATTCCGTATAAGTCAAATGAGAATTTAACTGACATTTTTGAGAAATCTGCAATACCATACACACCTGTGTCCCTGCAATCAAAACTATTTATCGGCTGCCAAATCACAATAACAAACGCGAATCTGAATTGAAAAATGCGGTGATTATTGTAAAGCTGTGCAATCCTCATGATAGAAATCATTTCTTGAAGACATTTGCTAATTTCCGCAAGGATCATCCGGGGCTTTGTTTCTCATTAAGACACATTGGTGAAAATTTGGACAAAAAATTTTATGTCAACGAGAACTTAACTTCTCTCAATTTTAAAATTCTAGTCGCCGCTACTCGCCTAAAAAGGGATAATCGCGTATAAAGTGCTTTTACTGTACGGGGCTTGGTATATGTCAAACGTTCTACCAATGACTCACCGATGCACATTGATGAGATAGATCAACTTAGCAAGCTAATTCGAGTGCCCGGTGAATCTTTTTCTTCTGGGGCATTTCGTGATATTGTTGAATGTAATCAAACTTAATACACATACATTTTTATTTTTAGCTAATTCAATTATAACTTGTTTTTTACGATACATAAGTGAACATACAGTATTTTCCTCGTGCGTTACAAACTCATACCAAATAGTTAATGGATATTTTGGATAAGGATAGAATGCGTTCTAGAGATGGAAACAAAGAAGTGGTGTACGAATATGTCACCTTAATGCCCAAAGTTTAGGACCTAAGATTGAAGAATTTAGATTTATTTTCGAGAATTCCGGTGTTGATATGGTGTGTGTATCGGAAACATGGTTTAGACCTGAGTTCACTGATTCGTCGTTTCTTTTGCAGGGATATAATGTGAGAAGGGCGGATAGAAATGGGTATGGAGGTGTAGCAATTTAATTGCAATCAAAGTTCTATGTAAGTCTGCAGGCGAGGTTGTTACTGGTGCTGACGATACTCGAGGTCTAATTAAATATTTATTTCTTAAAATATGTTGTGAAGAAAGGAAATTACTTGTAGGTAGTATTTATAGACCTAATAATCGTATTTGCATTAAGGCTTTAATGGACACTCTGCAGACACTCACTATCGCATACGAGGATGTTATAATTACGGGTGATTTCAACTCCAATATTTTGGTTAATCCCACTCTTGAAGATAATATGCTTGCACTTGGTCTTAATTTCCAAATACGGCTAACCCTACTCATTTCACGAATACCAATAGTACACTTCTTGATCTATTTTTTGTCAGTGATCTTTCGAAAGTCCTATTTTATGACCAACTATCTGCATCTTGCTTTTCACGTCACGACCTAATTTTTCTGACATATAATTTTCATTTGAATCTTCCTGAGCAAGTTGTTGAATACCGGGATTTGGGGAAAATAGATTATAACGTACTAGAGCTAGAATTTTTTGATATAGATTGAAGTGTGTTATATAGACTGATTTCTGTAGATGATCAACTCTCCTTCCTACAATATAACATTCAGCACCTATACAATCTAACAGTTCCTTTGAGAATAAAGAGAATGAATGTTCAAGATAAACTCTGGTTCACTCGCGATATAAAGCAGTCTATCGATCGCAGAAATAATTTATATACCCGGTGGAAACGTTTTAGAACAACTGGATTGTATGAGGAATACCAAGTATCACGCAGAATAACTATTAGGTTAATCAAGAAGGCAAAAACTGAATACTATGCCGCAAAATTGTCTACTGCGATAGGATCAAGAAAGGCTTGGCAAAGAATTCCTGAAATAGGCATTACTAGATCTGGTATCGAGGAACCCTGTGTAGCCGACGCTAACATTCTAAATGAACAGTTTTTGAATACACCGAATGTGCAACCATCTTCCGACTACTACCATTTCTCCAATGATGTTTCGGACAATACATTTTCTTTTGTGAACGTAACCCAGTATGATGTCTTGTTTAACATATTATCGAATAATTCCAATGCTGTTGGTGTGGATGAAATGGACCCAAGGTTTTTGAAAATTCTTATCCCACAACTTCTTCCTTTTATAACCTTTATTTTTAATAAAATTTTTACTACCAACTGCTATCCCAAAATTTGGAAATTGGCTAAGATTGTTATTATTCCTAAATCGAATTCTGATTACAGGTTAATAGCAATCTTGCCTTTTTTATCTAAAGCTTTTGAAAGGTTGATGCATAATCAAGAGGTTGAGAATTTGCTTAGTGATCGGCAATCGGAATTTCGTAAAAATAACAGCTGTATTACGGCTCTAGTGGATGTTGTTGAAGACATCAGGTAGCAGGTGGACTGTGGTAACGTGACATTTTAAGTTCTTTAAGATAATTCTAGAGCATTTGATACTGTTGACCATAAGATTTTGAGCATTAAACTTGAATATATGTTTCGATTTACGTCATCTGCAGTGGCTCTTATACGCTCATATCTAGTTGACAGATATCAATATGTTCAAGCTTCTACCTCAAGGTCTAGATGTTTACCATTGAATCGAGGTGTTCCACAGGGCTCTATCTTAGGTCCTCTACTTTTTTCTTTATATGTAAATGATCTTCAGGACAAGCTGCAACACTGTAAGAAAAGCTGAATATCATCAGCATTACATGAGCTGCAGAAACACTGCTGTCGATGAGGGTGTAACGACGAGGATTTACATGTTGTGTACGAGTGGGCTACTGCTAATGGCTTGCAAATTAATACTGCAAAGTCGAAGGGTTTGATTATGAGGAAAAGGTTAAAGAGACTGGATTACGATCCTGTTTTAATTTTGAACGGCCAGCCTTTAGAATTGTATACTCTGCCAAAAATCTTGGTATATATCTTAATGACACTTAAACTTCGTCCAACCACATTAATATAGTGTGTGGTCGCACGATTTCTATGTTAAGGAATATCTGGCAAACTCATTACTGTACTCCGATGAGAATTAAAATACTTCTCGCAAAATCGTATTTATTACCAACTTTGGTGTATGGCTGTGAATTATTTGGCAGTTGTGATAGTGAAACTAAGAGAAAACTTAATGTGGCTTTTAATAATATTGTAAGATATGTACATGGTCTGCGAAGGTTTGATCATATTTCCCCCTACGGCACCTCGCTTTATGGCATGAATTTTGATGATTACTTGAGGGTTCGTATCTTACTGTTCATGCATAAGATTATATATACACAACAACCTGGACACCTTTATGATCGATTACACTTTTCGACACTTGATAGAGGTAAAACGCTTCTTTTTTTTGGACATCGTACATTGATTTCTAAATATCATTTCTTTATTAATGCTGCCAGTCTCTGGAAGGCAATTCCATTTAAATTACAAATCATTAGTAACGCACGTTAATTTAGAAGAAATATTGTATGTCATTTTTCTTATCAAGCTTTAATGCAAATGCATGTATTATAGTTACTATTTTATTATTATGTTCTTATTGTTTTAATGTTTGTGATAATTTCGGTCCCACTTTGATGCATGCCTTGAAGTTGTAATTGATTGATTTCAAATTCCTATAACAAGTTAGTCAACTTTATAGAATATTACTATGTATGTCATTAATTTTATATTTCAATTTAGTTAATGTTTTGAATTTTATTATTAACTTTTTTCTGTATCTTCTTATTTTTATTTTAAGTTAATTTATATTTTGGCATATACTCAGTTTCATAATTAGTATAAGACTTAGGTCTTGTGTATGGAACATATGAATGAAAATAAATAAATAAATATACCTCTATTTGAACTAAACGACAAATTAATTTTTCTCCAGAATTAATTTCTGATGCTGAAAGTTCGATTGTCACCAACTTGTTCTTTTTTATTTAGATGATAATAAATCGTAATACCCATGCACGATAAAGTTTTATTTTAAAAAATTTGAGAATTGTTTTAAATTTAAAATTGGTTTGTTTACCACCTTCAATACTAATGTGGTAGTGACAATTTTTCATTAGGGCAATTTTCGTTTTCAACTAAATTCTATTCAGTTGACCAACATTTTTCATTTCTTTTCTTCAGAAAATCAGGACCAGTTAGACCTTTTTGCAATTGATACCAAAGGCCAGAGACGATTAAGGTCTAGTGGCTTCCTCGGCCACATTAAAGTCTGTAGGCAACCACCTCCATTGTTCTGGTGCTGTTGTGGTTAAAATCTGTGCACTACGGCTCACAATGAACTGTTTGTATTCTTTGACTGTTGAATGGATCCATTACACGGCTGTTTTCGAGTCAAACCAAAATATTGTGCGACTAATTTAAAACTCATGACTTTCTTCAATTAAAGTTTTTAAACAATCAAAAACAGCAGTTTGTTGATAAAATTTCAGCATTCACTTTCATTCCAGTTTCCTTCTTACATATATTTTCATACCATCGGATGGTTAGTGTCGAATTGTGACATTTCAAATCCATAGACAAAGCTACAAATTCATAAGAAATGATACGGATGATGCATCATTGATAAATGTATACGAGTATACTGCTTCAGTTCGCTGGGGGCATGTAACATAACTGAAAATATTTAAAATAATTTATTATTTGTTTTATTTTCGTAGCATTGCAGAATATGTTTTAGTTTTTTTCTTTGGACTACTAATTGATGTCGTTGTTGTTAAATCTTGATATAAAATTGGGTGGTAAAAACGGGTACAGCCATTATTACCGCATATTTTTTTCTTTCAAATTATGACCCTTATGGAGGCAGGCAAGGAGTTTTATATTGTTTATAATCTGCAAGCGTGTAGCTATCCTTGCAGTACAATCATTCTTTGAGAGTGGGTAAAATTCCATTGCGTTACTGGTTTTGACGTTCGTTTGTAGACACTGTATTGCGTTGTGGCATACAATTCCAAAATCTTGTTAAATACCCAACCAACATAGAAATATATGCAACTGGTGGAAATGTTGAAATTGATACTGAATTCTTTACCCATTCATATTGTTTTTACAAAGACAGTTTCAACAATTACTAGTAAAGTTTGATTCAGTAAATAATGGAGGCATTTGACCGACTAAAACAAGGCCACAATATTTTTAGTATACTTAGTCTATACGCTTTTCGGTTACAACCGGATACATATAAAGTTTATCCAGTTGAGATTTTTTAGTAGTTCCAGTTGGCCAAAATTAAATGTAAGTTCTTCAATTATTTGTGAAACATTCTCCAGATAAATAAGCATTGATGTCACAAAATGAGATGAAGACGATGAAGTATAATTTGGTTACGTTGTTATGCTTAATTCAGTTGGCGACTGCGTATGTTGAATGTTCCCAGCACAAAATAAGTGAGGGAAAGTTAGACATACACAATTACCTACTAACTTATTTGTAATTATTTTATACTGAAATGGCATTGCCGTTTTCCGGCTTTTCATAGTATATTTAAATGATTTTTATGTAAATTAAATCTAAGTCTTAACTTGCGTTTACACAAACTTGATTAGCAAGTGCTGTAATTAGATCTATTCCAAAGTTCAGGCAAAATTTTCATTATATATTTTTTTAAAAAGTCACTGGCAACGCTTTTTCTACAGACATTACACATATTTAAATGTTTACATAATCTTTTTTATTTAATAAACCTTGTTCTAGGCATTGATGGATATTTCCATCATCAGTGATTGTCGTTTGAAGGATCAAATGATGGTCAATGTTCTTGTAGGGGTTATTAACAAATTTATCTTGTATTCTTGCTGCAGGTGGTGGTAAATGTTGTTTATTATTTGCTGACGACGGCAATTGTTTCAATTTAATTAACGGCGGAGTTTTTGATAGAATTCATTGTCGACAATAAAGTTGAAAAATCTTCCGCAGACTCATATGCATTAGTTGACTTAGTTTTAGTTGAAATTAACTGCGAATCTGTTGGCAAAGGTAAGGAAATTATTTGGCAATATTGTTTTCAATTAGTAAACAACGTGTGAATTTTTATTAGTGCGAAAAATTAAAATTAATTTAACTTTTTTTTTAATTTACATATTTTCTTTTAACTATGATTAGTTAAAAAAGAAAAAAGGGTTGTCGCAATAGCCCTAAATTTAAACTACCTAAGTTGTCTGACGGGCTTTCGAGCAGCACTAGATTTCGTTTGTTAACCGATGTAGAAGAAGAAGAAATTTCAATGAAGGAAAAAGTTCGACCGATAATCTTGGATTCTACACATGGCTTTTCAACTATATTTAGATTAATTTATAAGCAATATATGCTTAAAAGTGTCCGTTGAAATAAAAATAATCTTCAACTCGCTGTTTTGCTACAAAGAAGCGATTAAAGATCTTAAAGACAGAAAGTTCTGCTTTAACACTCACGAGGTAAAAGACGGCAAAATTTTTAAGATGGTTATATTTGGTCTACTTCTATTGACAACAGAAATAATAGAGGATGAGTTTGTTAAGAAGCATAATATAAAGCCGGAAAGCGTAAAAGAATTTAATACCAAACGATCTAATGATTATGACGCGTTATATTTAATATAGTTTGACAGACAATATTTTTGCAAACACAAAATAATGAGAATTAATTATTTTTGTAATATATCTCTTCATTGGAAAATACCATTCCATGAAAATAAGGCCCTAGCCAATGCGCAAAATGTTCAATCTATGGTCACGGTAATAGGAGCTGTAGTCGAGTCAGCGTATGCTCGGCATGTGCATGTAATCACGATTTTTCTGTTTTCACATTAAACAAAAGAACTCAAGATTGAAGTGTAGTATACAAATGCTATACGTGCACCAAAAAGATTCTGAGAAATGTTAAACACAGGGCTGATCACCCAAAGCGCCCATGTCGTAACCGAAAGTCTTAACGTTTTTCAGTTATCGAGTTTCAAACATCAAGGTAAATTCTTGATTCAAGCTTTGGCAACAAAAGATTTTGCTCTGAAGTCGATGATATTTCCAACGAAAGGCTAATGGAAATATTCTTCGATGCCGTTGATGAACTAAAAAAAGTTAAACATGCCATATAATTCAACAGATACCCAAAATGTTCATGTTATGCCTTGGAATGCTCAAGGCATAACAACAGGATCAGCAGCTTTACAGCTCGAACTGGTTCTTCATGACAAAAATTTTGATATCCTTTTACTCAACTAAACATTTTTAAAGCCGCATCATAAACTTTAACTATGGCTTACTTACGGAGGTGTACTTATAGAGGTAAAAAGTAATATAGATCATAAGTTATTACCTAAAATTTAAACCATAATATTGAAAATATTACTGTTCAAGTTTTCTTAAATAGACGATCAGTTATTTTTACTTCTGCATATAACTACAAACCTTTAGATCTGACTTAAATTTACTTACTAAAACCTCAAATGACGTGTTTTTCAATATATTACGTCTCTTTATTTATATTTTTGTTATGGAAGTTCTACCTAAGTCCTTGTGTGCGAAATGTTTTGAATCGCTTTCAGGTCATTACTAAACTTGTCATATACATGAAGCAAAAATTCACATTTTTTGTGCAAAAATGCGTGATAAACAAGTTGATTTATTGAAAGAAAATAAAAATTTGGTTTTTAATTGCAATGACTTTCTCTTTTATTTCCTCCTTGTCTACTGAGTTAAGAGAATTAAAAAATACAATTATCTCATCAGTTAATATAGACGTACAAGAATAGAAAACAAAGGTCACAGTCATCGACTAGAATTCAAAGCGTTCTTATATACGGTTGATTTTTCTGTCTAATTAAAAAAAATATTCAAAAAATTAAAAAAATATAATTTCTCAGAATTTAATTTTTGTTTGAAATTTTTTTTTTTTGTATTCGTTTTGCATTTTTTGTTAACCACATTATTTTTTAAATCTACTAAAAAGTCGCGAACAGTAATATGTCCGATCCTCCCCGCCTGGGGGATAACCGCTGGGCAATACTAGCGGATCCCCCTCGTACCAAAAAAAAAAAGAACAAACTTGGATATTATAGATTCATTCCCAGAATTGCCAATAATTCAAAAACCTGATCCAAAATACATAGTAATTTCCGCAACTTCCGGTAATAAGAAATTACAAGAATACTCGTGCTTCGCCGTAAACCGATCATTAAAACTAATTTGTTCCGACATAATACGCGTATCCGAATTAAGAGACGGAAATTTACTCCTTCTCATAGGCAGCAAAACAAACGCAGAACAATTAATATCAACAAAAAACTTACCACAAAATGTGAATACCACTCAAATTTGAATCACACAAAAGGGACCATATATGCTCCATATTTAAACAATGTACCTGAAGCCGAAATTGTAAGAGAACTTAAATCACAAGGAGTCGTCGAAGTTTACAAATACCAAAAACCAAACTCTGATGGTAAATTTTCCCCATGTGGAGTTACTCTCTTAACGTTTAACAAGTACTCCATTCCTGATAAATTATAATATAATATTTTCCCAACCCTATGCGTTGCAAAAATTGCCAACTACTAGGACATACCAAAAAATGGTGTAAAAACAACCCGCTTTGCGATAACTGTAGTCTACCTCCCCACTCTCCAGCCGAGTGTACACGTACTCTCTGCATAAACTGTAACGAACAACACCCATCTAGCTCCAGGGAATGCAAAATATTTAAACAACAAAAAGAAATTCTTAAAATAAAAACAAAAAAAATGCACTTTGCGAGCAGCAAAAGAAATATACCGAATACAAGCACCAACAACTTCACCATTATCTCAGTTATTCTCTGATGTTACTAATAATAATTTAGTAAACAAAACAACCAATATAAATCACAAATCAAATAATAAAGCAGAAATCCCAACAACTTCTACGCAAGTAATTAAAAAAATCTGAACCAACAAAAAACAGTACAGAACTAAACATTCCTGCAACAAACGCGCATGAGAAAAAAATACAAAAGTCTTTGATAAGCAATCAAAAATCACAAACAAATACCGTTTTAACAAGATCAATAGAAAAAAATTCAACAACTACAACAAACACCAATATACCAAAAGAATCGCTTAACTTACTTCATAATAAAACAATTATTTCTGCAAAATCTGTTAAAAATTTAGATGAAGACGAAAGAATGTTTGAAGACGAATAGTTCTCTAACTTATTTTCAAAACCGACGATAACCTAAATATGTACAAAAAGTATAAAGCAATGCTAGAAAAAGCAGTGAAAACAAGGAAGGCTGCCTGCCTACAGAAAAAATTAACCCAATGTACCCTCCTCAACGTATTTGGAATGACATTAAACGATTGACAAATGGAAATTGCTCAAATCCAGTAAAGTATCTAAAATCCGATACCAACATGTTAACGTCTCCAATAGATATCGCAGACTATTTTGCAAAGCACTGGTCATATCTATCAAAAGATAGAAATTTCTCTCCCGTTTTTCAATCAGAAAAAAATAAATTTTTGAATTTAAACTACTGCCCGTTGTTACTTAATAAAAATAATAAAAATTAATATGACCGAGCTAGAAGATGCTCTACACTCAGCCTCAGGTAAAACTCCTGGAGAAGATCGAATATCGTACCCAATGTTAAAGTATTTACCAATATCTGCGAAAATACGCATCTTAAATGTTTAAAATAATATATTTTCATTAAAAACCTATCCTCAATCTTGGAAAATAGCAACAGTTATACCAATACCTAAACCTAAAAACGATCATACAACTATTTCAGGATTTAGACCAATATCCTTACTTTCTTGCATTAGTAAAATATTGGAGAAAATTATTTCCCGAAGATTAATGTAGTTCATGAAGGTGAATAATTTTACTACTCCCAATCAGGTAGCATTTATGAGGAAACAGGGTACCGAAGATGTTCTTCTTTACGTCCAACATTTCATATCAAAAACCTTGTCAACTAAAAACCACATAAATATTCTTTCAACAGATTTCGAAAAAGCGTTTGACCGGATAGGAGTCCATATTATATTACAACAGTTAACAGATTGGAAAGTCGGACCACAAATGTTTTTATTTGTAAGGAACTTTCTTTGCAATAGAAAATTTAGAGTGAGGATAAACGGCCACAAATCCGCAATATATCCCTTAAACAACGGCATACCGCAAGGATCTCCATTGTCAGTTGTACTTTTTATTATAGCTTTTAACTAATTCAGCAAAATTGTTTCCAAATACAACCAAATCGAACACTCCATCTACGCTGATGATGCAGTAATATTTACCAAAATTAAAGATAACAACAAACAACGTGCTTTCACCTTCAATAGTCAATATCGGTGATTTAATTAATACGGTCGGGATAATTAGTACGAATTTGAAAGTTTAAAATTAAAAACAAAGTAGAAGTTTTTTCAAACATTTTAAGGGATATTGACAGCTGGTGCCAACATTCAGGAGCTAAAATTTCCTTTGATAAGTGTAGTACCCTACATATATGCAACAAACATACTTGCAACACCTTTATACTAAAATACAATAACATCATTATAAAGCCAATAAATCAACTTCGCATACTAGGCGTTATTTTTGATAAAAAGTTAACATTTAAAGAACACTGCATTGAACTAAGAAAAATTCTCAATAGCAGATTAAATATCATAAAATATCTTACTTCCAAGAACTTTCGAATACATACATCCACTATCGTAAATATAACTCGCTCTATAATTCTTTCCAAAATTGATTACGCACTCCCGATTTATGTTTTATGCGCCCCCTCAACATTGAAGTTAATTACAACTCCGTACCACGCCGCTGTACGCCGCAGCATTGGCGCCTTCAGAACAAGCCCAATTAGAGCTATTTTAACAGAGTCCGGCATGCCTACAATTGAAGAGAGATTTAAACAGCTTACGCTAAAACTTATCCCAAAGCTATTTATTTGCACCAACAAAATATTGTTCGAGGAAGTATCTAAAGCGATTAAAAAGCAGAGAACTTATAGACTCCAGTCCACAATTTTTAAATGCATTAATTTCTTTCATGAACTTAATTATCCGATTCAACCACTGAAACAAAAAGAAATGCCAGTTCCGCCTTGGTTTTTAGATAAAACATCTTTTATCTTAAACTTAGTTTCGCTACCAAAAAATTGCACAACACCTGTTATTTATCAACAAAATTTTAAAAATTTATCAGATCAATTTATCAAAGAAAATTGGAATTTGTTATACACAGACGGCTCTAAGACGTGCGCGTACACAACATTTGCAGCCGTTAATCAAAACGGTAATAGCGTAAAACTGGGTCACTTAGATAATCATTGTTCAAACTTCACAGCTGAAGCCTTTGCAGTCTTTAGTGCCTTAGAATATGCTTGTAAGACTAAGTTAAAATGTATAATTTGTACTGACAGTCTTTCCACAATTGCTGCTATCCAAAACACCTTGTATGACTCTCCATTAGTTAATCGTATAAGAAGCATGCTGATCAAACAGCGCGACTTCATTAAAATTATGTGGGTACCATCTCATGTCGGCATTAGAGGCAATGAATTTGCAGATTTATTAGCTGCTGAAGCAAATCGTAGACCGACAAAAAAATTCCACACTTTTGAACGTAAAGACATTTTAAATAGTATAGCAACTCATTTAGAAGCTGAACGTCTTCAAAAATGGGGTCAATATCAACACAAATATAAATCCTACAACCCGGAGGGTAAAAAGCAAATTTACCCTAACACGTGTTCCAGAGCTGAAATAACAATTTTCGCAAGATTAAGATTTGGACATTGCAAATTTTCACACCAACACCTACTGGATAAAACACCGACCCCTATCTGCGTTGCTTGTAATACACAATTAACAGTTCCACACCTCCTAAATGAATGCATTATCTATAACACATTAAGAAGAAATATCTTCAACGGTAACCTTCCACCCGATCTTTTGAAGAATATATCTGTAAATAACATTAAGTTAATCTGTAAATTTATAAAAGAAAATAATATTCAAAACCAAATATAACTCTAACTTTCGGGTCGAAGGCCTATTTGTGCTAGTCTCTTAACTTTAAGTCTTTTAGTTACACTAATTGTATTAGGTAATTAAATCATAATAAATAAATAAATAAATAAAACAAAGGTCAATAAACTTTGAATATTGTCAGCTAAAATAATCTCTTTTATTTCCTCCTTGTCTACTGAGTTAAGAGAATTAAAAAATACAATTATCTCATCAGTTAATATAGACGTACAAGAATAGAAAACAAAGGTCAATAAACTTTCATCAAATTTGAATATTGTAAAAAATAACATAAATTAGTCCAATATAAATACACAATGCTGATTAACGGTCACATGCAGGTTTTGTTGCTGGTACTTCAAACATGCGTAATAATGATGCTTCGTTTCTAACATTAAATCCTACTGCTAGTTCTGGGAGAAATACTGAGGATCTTGATGTAGTTGCAAAGAAAAGATATTTACATATATCTTCGTTTAAACCATTAGTTACAACTGATCAAATAATAAACTTTATTACAAAAAATACTCGTAAGCAACATCTTGAATCTGTAAGGTTAGTTAAAAAAGATGCTGATGAAAAAACTTTAAAGCACATTAATTTTAAAATTGGTATTACACCAAGTTTTATGCTTATTTAATTAAACCATCTTTCTGGCCAATGGATACAAAAATTAGACCGTTTATTTTTTTTTTTTCAACGAAAACTATTGGAGTTGTTTAGATTGCGTATCAAGCTAAAAACTTACTTCCAAAATGATTCTGGTATGCGCACTAAAAGTAAAACTTTATTTGAGATTTCTTCGTAATGTTGCTATGATGTTTTTGTAATTGTTGAAACATGAATTATATGATGCCGAGTATTTTGCTTTAAATCTTTATCTTGTGTACCGAAAAGAAAGATCGTACACGAGAACTGGTCTTGAACGAGGTGGTAATATTTTTAACTGCGGTGAGTAAAGAACTAAAATCATATGCTTGCTCCTATGTTATTGTTGATAAATTGCTTGATCAGCTGTTTGTTTTAGTTCGTGTTCAGTATGGTTTGATTTGCCTTTGTGTTTCATACATTCCGCTTAATAGTTCTTATGAATTATATGCCTCTCATGTAAATAATAAATTATACCTTTTTGAGAAAATGGGTCCAAACACACAATTTTTAGTCCTTGGGGACTTTAATTCGAAGGACATAATTTGGGTAGAGCGTAACGGCAAAATAATTCCTTTTAATGTATATAAGGACTACGAAATAAATATAATAGATTCGTTTTATGAAATCGATCTTGTTCAAGTAAATTCTATTTACAATAAATTTAATAAGGTGTTAGATTTGATTTTTGTTCAATCCATTTTTAAAACAAAAGTTTATGTTTTATATATTTTCTTCAGTAAATGTTAACCATAATGCCTTAAATTTAGAAGTAAATGTTCTTAAGTTTTTAAGTATTCTAAAAACTTAACTTATATAAAATATGATTTCAATAATTGTGATTTTGATGCATTAAATTATAGGTTAATGCAGGTTGATTGGAATAATTTGTGTGATGACAAATGTACTAATATGTGTTATGATATCTTTTTACAAATGTTTCTTAAAATTTGCAAATCAGTATACTCCTCTTAAAGTTAATGTTTCGTCCTCCCACCGCTGGTAAACTAAGTACCACACCATATCGGCTGGACTCAAGCCAATGTCACTCTTAATCGCGGATCGTATTCCCAACAGAATAAGCGGAAGTGCTGCACTCCAGTCATTTATATATATTGCTATCCAGCCGCTTATGAGTGCGTCTGCAACACTTTGAGCTGTAATATCGGTTGGGGGTACCGCTGTTGGCCATCTGCTTAAACGATCGACACAAGTTAGGCAGTATCAAAACCATTTGATGTCAGTAATGGACCAACGGTATCTATGTTTACGTGTTCGAAACGGCCATCGGTGGCGGTGTACTCTCTTAACGGTGACCTGGTGTGGCGATGAATTTTAGCTCTTTGACACGGAATGCATGCACGAACATAACAAGCGACATCTCTGTACATTGACGGCCAAACATAATGATTAGCAATCAGTTGTTTCGTAGCCTTTATACCTAGTTGGGATAAGGAATAAAGTTTCTGCATCATTGCTTCACGACACTTCTTGGGCACGTACGGTATTACTTTTTCTTTGGTTATATTGCAATACAATATTGTTATTGTTATTGTTTAACAAAGCTTGTAGTTCGGCGTCGGTGTTTTGCTGTTCAGCCAAAGTCAGCATGCTGATTTTCAACGGCGTTGATGCGTGAAAATAAATCGGCTACATTGTTATCCGTTCCACGTAAGTGGCGAATGTCTGTTGTGTACTGACTAATGAAGTCTAATTGACGCGCTCTTCGGGGTGATGCTTTGCCACTTTTCTGTCTAAGAGCGAAAGTAAGTGGTTTGTGGTCTGTAAATACGATGAACTCTCTTCCTGCCAAAGCGTATTTGAAATGCTGGATGGCTTGATATATCGATGTGAATTCCCTGTCATACGCACTATAGTTTTTCTGAGATGGCGTCAATTTCTTAGAATAAAAACCAACCAATTGTACTTGACCTTGTTTTACCAAAGTAAAGCGGCGTTGGCAATATCATGTTTGCATTCTTCAAAAGCAGCAATTAAGTCGGGCGTCCACTTCAAAATGCTGTTATCATTTTTCTTGTTACCTGGGATCAATTCTAACAACGAGCTTAGATTTTTCATTGCGTGCGGCAAAAAAGGGCGGTCGCTATTGAGCATGTCCAAATATTTCTTGAGGTTTTTCGCTACAGTGGGTCTTTCGAAATTGCGGATGGCATCGACTTTGCTCTCAGGTGGTGTCTTACCAAATTGACTTTTATCAAAATTAACTGTGAGGGGGTATCTGCGCAAGCGGTCGAAAACAATTCATAGGTGTTATTTTTGTTGCTCTGCAATTGTAGAAGCGATGAGTATGTCATCGATATATGCGAAGGCAAAACCGGGTCCTTTTAAAATCTCGTTTAAATGACGCTGACCAGCATTTCGGGGTCCAAACGTCATATAACAAAACTCGAATAACCCAAACGGTGTTATTATGCCTGTTTTTGGAATAACACATGGCTCGACCGGTATCTGGTGGTACGCATGCTGCAGGTCGATGGATAAAAAATTTTTTTTCCATACAGAATACTTGTATGAAAAAAAAAAAAGGTATCGGGTACCTGTCGCATGAGCGCCAACTACCATCCGCCTTCTTCACGAGGTGTAGTGGGCTAGCCCAACTGCTCTTGGAGGGTTTGCAGATTCCCATTTCCATCATATACTCGAACTCTTTCTTAGCAGCCTGAAGTTTATCACCAGCAAGCCGGCGGGTTCTTACGTATGTAGGAGGCACTTTTGTTGTGATATGATGTGTGAATACAGACTCGGCGGGACGCTTGTTAGCGCTGATCGTACCAAGGTCCTTGTATTGGTGCAAAAGGTGGGCGTAGCTGTTGTGTGTATCGTATGAAAACACGTGGACATATGACACATGTGTGGGGTGAACCTTTGCTTCGAGTAGCGTTGTGCGGTCAATTAGTTTTCCACTCTTAACGTGTACCAAAAGATCCTGATATTTCAAAAAATCGGAACCTATAATAGCGCAGTTGACGTTTGCCACCAAAAAGGTCCATACAAAACTTCGGCGGAGACCCAATAAAATATTAAGAGTTTCCTCACCACAGGTTTCTATTGGGAACCATCAGCCGCAAACGGGAATTTCTTCCATCCCACACGAACACCCTTATCACCTCTAGATGGTAAAATGGAGACATAACCGCCTGTGTCTATTAAAAAATTTATTTTTAACAAATTATCACTAATCATCAGATGGGCTATTTGATACTTAGCTTGCGATTCGCCCGTGCATCGAAAGACGAAGTTAGTTTTTTTGAGGTTTTGAAAACGAACAGTGCTTACGACACTTGGTGGCCTTCTCGCCAAATGAACGATGGTACTAACACTGCTCGAAAAGTTGTTTTGCAGAAGAGTCTTCAGATTTTTTTCTATTTGAAGAAGTGGAATATGGTCTTCTCGGACGTCTGCCTCTACCGTCGCTAATACTGTTGCTATATTGTTCGATACGTTCCAACCTGCTCTCTAGGTCACATCTAGAATCACGTGGCGTGGTGTTTACGACTGCCAAATTTTAAAATTCTCCAACTTCTATGATTTTATCGGCTTGTTTCGCCAGTTCAGCCAAATTGTACTTGCGCTGCCATGCGTTGCATCCACAACGATTTTAAAAAGTCTGGGGTTACCTTGTCTTTCGACAACGTGCTTAATTCGTTTAAAAGTTGCATTGGGCGTTTGTCACCCAAGTCGATTTCGGATAGCGACTTCTGAGTCTTCTTTTGTTCACTCTCGCAATAGCGTTCAATGATACACTTCTTCAAGTTGCTTTCAGGAGGATTCAGTATTGCATCCGAAACTTGCACGACGACGTTTGACTCGATTGCAGTGACGACCGTGTTGAGTCACTCATAATGACGGCAACAGCAAATTGCGCCTGCACCAACCAGACCTCGGCATGGTCCGGCCAAAAAGGTGTAACCTTGACTCCTACGCGATTTATGGTTGGGGGTTCAATATTGGACCCTACTGCCAAGGGTGTTTCTCCAGAGTTTTTTTAGGCGTCAGTTTGCATGTTAACTTTCCACTAATCACGTCGGGGTTACCAATTTTTGGGGGAGTGTGATCAATAAAACCAAATTTATTTAATTTTAAAACTAAATTAAATATTTATTAATGGTAATCAATGACAAATAAAAATGCAGAAAAAGGAAGTTTCTACAAGATCGTATAAGAGGTTGAGAACGTGTGTTTTTCTTCCTTTTTATCAAAAGGCAAAAAAGAACGAATACAAGAAAAATGTATCTGGTAATTGGTAGTTACAGTGTTGTACACTTGTAACAATGATGTAGGGTTACCACAATACAATCAAGCTGATTGGCCAGTCATTAGAGATTGGGTAGAGAACGAGATTAAGTTCTATTACCATACAGGTATTTCATCTGATACAGGTTGTCAAAAAATACATGGTAAAGAAAAATCTCAAATATATCTAAAATGTTGATACTACAAAGAAATAAATTTAGGCGTAAATTGCAGAGAAGTGGAAATCCAAGCTATAGAATCCAAGTAGTTAGTATTCTGAAACAGTTGAACAGACTAATAAATTTTCACATAAAGAGGATTAGAAATGAGTCTTGGTAAAGGTTTATTTCTAAGTTGCCTTCTGGTTCTAAAAATTTTGGGAAGCTTACCAAAGCGCTTAATGACAAGTTTTCTGATCTGCATGTTAATGGTGACATTTTAAAAATGGGTATAGATAAAGCTAATGAACTTGCTGATGCATTTACTAGTTCTCACACTATAACAATAAGTGATCCATCAACTATGGATACTTGCGTTGCAGATTACGTGGATTGGATTAGATAGTCCCTACTCAATAGTAGAAATATAGTATTAACTTATGCCTTTGTGTTTTCATTGAAAAATAATAAGCCCCAGGTTTAGATGAAATTATTGCCATTGTTATTAAAAATATGCTTGATTATTTTCTTTAAACACTGGGTAAGATATTTAATGTTTACATAAGTATTGGCTATTTTTCCCAAAGATTTAAAAATGCTGAAGTAATTCCAGTTCACAAATCTGGAAAAGATCCAAAAATCCCAACCAGCTACAGACAAATCAGCATCTTATTGGACAAAGTGCTTGAAAAATCATTCCCAAGAGATAAGTAGATTTTTTTTGGATTCCGTGAAGAACGCTCTACCATTCATCAATTGAAAAGCGTTAATAAGTTTATTGAAAATAATAAAAAACAATGCGAGAGTATTGGAGTTATATTCATTAATATAAATGATGGTATGTTGTTCAAACTAAATAGTTCTAATTTTCCGATTTATTTACAAAAAAAAGTAAAAAGCTTTTTAAATAAAAGATCATTTGTCGTCTGCGTCGATATGAATTATTCTAGTGAAAGGAAAATACCAGCAGGTTTACCACAAGGGTCCGTTATTTCTCTCACACTATATTCATTATATACCTCGGATATAACCATTCGCAGAAATCCAGAAGTAGCTTTTTTTCTGACGACAGTGCTTTAATATTGATTCTTTAAAATATTGAGCTCTTTTATTGCAAAATAAATACGCACAATCCTTTACTACTTTAATTAAATAACACAATTTAATTAGACGGTTGCTTACTTATTTCGCGATTAATACACAAAAATACACGATAGTAACTTTACCACTTTTGTAACGGATTTAACTGTTTTACCATGAGATCTTCACTAGATGATGTTAACAATCAGAATGATTGGCGGTTGATTTTTTACACCCAATGTTAAGGGGTTCTTAAAGATACTAGAACTTCCTCCATCGGTTATGCAGTAGAATATTTCTTTATTACGCATTTATTATACATGCTGTGTTGTTATTTTTGTTTAGTTGTTATGAAATGTAGGTGTTTGTATGGTTGAATGTTGTGTTTATTTTTCGCTTTGTGTTAGTTGTTTTTGGTTTGTGATCAAGAAGTTTTTGTAGGCTCAACATTGCCTCTGCTATATTTTGCCAGCCGCTCAAGGTGAACCACTTTCATTTTTGACCTCAGATTATGGTATCTTTGTATCCGGTAAGCCACGTCAGTCAAATTCTTGATTACCTTGTATGGCCCTTCCCAGTGGGTTTGCAGTTGTGGATTATATAGTAAAACGCGTTTTCTGCTCGATCATATCTGTCTTTCGTTTTACCGCTGGATATTTTTATATGGTTATAGATAAACTTATGAAGCTCATGTAGGTTTTCCTTCGCTTGAAGAATGGTTCCAGTGTTTTCGTTTGCAGGTCCCGGCTTAACACCAAATTTTATACCTGCTGGCTGTCTTGATCTGTCATAAACAAAATTTTACTAGACTTCGTGAGGTTGGATCATGTACAGCTGACTGGTATGACAGTACGAACTTTGGTATTTCTCATTCTAATCCTTTTGGTGTGCACTATATACTTATCTGAGATATTCCTTTAGGGTATAATTAATCTTTTTACTTTGACATCCGACTGCAGCGGTGTCGTTCTCGTCTTTTTGATACCACATACGTCTCACATCTCTTTTAATATGGCCGATTCAAAATTTCGTTCCTTGTCTGATTGTAGTTCTAGTAGAATACCGTAATGGCGCACCCCTGCGGCAACCAAAAAAAAATGTTTTTTTCTGTTTAATGGTATAATTCATATTCAGAACTTAACAATGCAGCACGCAACCTCCTTCGTCGGTACTTCTACATAGCAAATTCGCCGGCGAAGTAAACTATTAAATAGCACGGTAACACTAATTAAGTAGGCATTGTTGCATAAAGTGCTACTTCTCTTAAAAAAAAGGGCGTCTAATACTGTTTTCGATTTTTGGTTTGGAATGGAAAACACTTCAGGAAAATTATCCATAACCAGTAGTACATATCTATTTCCAGCATAACTAACAGGGACTGGACCTGCGATATCAAGAACTATCCGCTCAGAGGGGGCAAATGCGTTGTATTGCTTAAGCTTGCCACGACTTTTTCTTGTAGAACCCTTGGATGCAATGCACTGTTAGCAATTAGCTATCTAATCGGCCACGAATTGCCGGAGCCTACCCAGTAAAATTGCTGCTTTATTTTTTATAGCGTTTTTGTTGTACACATATGATCCCAGCTGGGACCATTATGGAACTGCTTTATGACTTCGTTTCTTTTTGAAGTTGGCACAACAGTTAGTCCGTGGTGGCTTTGCCATTTGTACTTTCCCAAGATCGATATAAGCAGCCATTTTCACTTTCAGGCTCTTTCACTCAGCCCAAAACGATTTTGCTAATGGGCTTTCTGTCGATATTTTATTATGGTTCGATCTTCTGTTATTGTGCTCTACCAGTTAAGTTTTTGTCAGAATCGGATCGTCATTCTGGGCCTTCGACCAGTCTTTGCTTGACGCGATTTGGGTAAGCCGCACTCCTTTTTCTCAATATTTTTGCAGCGCTTGCACTCTACATTGCATGGCCGTCTTGAAAGGACATCAGCGTTATTGTGTTTCTCTCCTTTTCTATACACAGTACTAAAGCTATAGCTCTGCAGAGGTTAAACCCAGAGTGCGTGCTGTCCCTCAGCGTTCTTAAATTGCATCAACTAACGTTATGCGGAGTGGAGCGACCTTAAGATAAAAAGTTTATCATATAAGTATTTGCGGTAATGTTTAACACACTCCAGCACTGCCAAAAGCTCCCGTCGGTAGTTTCTCCCGGGCTTGGTCAGCACTCTGTTGTAGTACCCAATGACCTTTTCTGCCCCATTAATCCCCTGAGAAAGCGCTACTCATATTCTATATTCACTTGCATCCGTGTCCAATATAAATTTCTGTTAAGCTATTGGATAGGCGAGGACTAGTGCTGTACACAAAAGTTTCTTAAGCCTCTGGAACGCAGACTAGCAGCTACTTGAGAGAAGTTTGGCACTAATATCCTATAAGCACATTTCTTAACACTTAATTTTAATTCTGCAGCTGTTATAAGCTTTAATACTTCGTCCAGGTTTTTGAGGTGATCGTCAAAAGTTTTCCCCATCGAGATTTTGTCATCCAGATAACTTAGGAACGCCTTATAATTGAGACCATTCAGTAGACGATCCAAAAAAAGTAGCTGAAGCATTGCAGAGCCCGAACGGCATTACCTTGAACTACCATATACCACCACTCGCGCTAACGGCAGTTTTCTTCTTGTCTTTATCGGCTATCTCTATTTATCAATAGCCGCCCTGTAAGTCAAAGGTAGAGAACCATTTTGTTTCGGCCAACATGTCTAAGGTATCATCAATTCTAGGCATTGGATAACTGACTTTCTTGGCTATGTCTAGACACTTACGACACATATCCACTACGATTTTAGGCTTCTGACAATGCTCGGGAATTTTCTAGGCTATGAGTTTTCTGCTATGTAGTTCTACACGGCCTGGCGATGCCAGGTTTTTGTAGGGGCTGTAGATTTCCTTTAGGCAACTGTTTGCTCAGAGCCTCATAACACCACAGGTGAGGTCATGGCTGGATAACTGTTTTTACGCATATCACATCACAGTACACACTGTACAAGTGGTCCTGAGAATGTGATATTTCATTTAAGTGATCACCAATCTCTGACCCTGGTATCACTCCAGACAGTGCATACATCTACCCAAGATGGTGCAATACCTGGATGTTTCTTGTCGGAATGCTAGCCAATCCCTGGGGTACATTACGCAAATGGTTCCAGGCATTGGTCTGCACGCAGAGACTGTCTCTAATCAAACCCTCATACGAAAACTGGGTCTACTTGTAAGATTAAGGTGGTTAGTAGCAGTGCCGAGAACCTCTGAATGGCTAGTTAGTAGATAAAGAAGACCAGCTCCCCTTCGACGCCAAGTCATGCGTTGGTTGTAATTTTAGTTGCCAAGTCCATGTACGCCGTCACTGCATGGATGGTCGATCCCCATACATGCCTACTCATGGGATTCACATGAAAAATGCAACTAACAACAAACAAAGACCAAAACAATTTGGCAGGATGTCAGCAGGGGAAACCCGAACTGGCTAACTGCAGTTCAGTCCTAGCTTCAGACAATGCTAAGGCAAAAATAACAAAGTACCACTCGATTTGTCGGCTGGTTCTTCCAAAGTTCGTGCTGGCATAAGGCCAAAAGAAACCCTTGCTTGAGGTGCTTCTGGTAACCCCGCAGGTAGCTTTGCGATTGCTGTGCAGGTTGGACCTTCGACTCAGTTGAAAGGCTCAACTGAGGCACATAACGCCGCCAAAATGGAAGCAAAAAATGACTTAAAGGAGCGCAAAAACAGTCGAAAAAGGGCTTTTGGTGAAGGGCACGCCGCCCAACGTCTTTTAGACAAACTTAGCAACATCTTACCCATGAAGTTGTCGATACAAGAAAAATCTTATCTAAATTGGGCGAAGGCTCACCTCACTACTGTGAACAAATCCAAACCCGATGTTGGTGAAGACAAACCATCTTCCTCGACAGCGCCCAAAAGGCAACGGTCGGGGGAAGAGAAGTCGCAACAGCAAAATCAACAACAGGACAACAAACGTTCGAAAATGCAACAAGCTCAATCCAGAGTCATTAATAGATATCTCTCGTGAAAATGGAAGATGATTCGTTTCAAGCTGCTGAAAAAATACTTCAAATTCCTTGAAGCCAACGCAGGACCAGTGCCAAAAATTGAGAATGCAGGTTGGTTTCAAGGTTATATCAAACTTTTCTCGTGCTCAAACGAGAAATCAATGCTGAAGCTCAAGCAAGCAGATACGTCCCTCGGGAAAGTGTTGCCTGGCGCGAGATTGAATGCGGTTCCGGTAAGCTACATATCTCGCCGACCGAGACCAATTGCGATCATACCGAGGGAGCCGAACGGCCCTCCGACCATTTTGTCAACCATGCAGAGAGAAAATGCTAATCTGCCGATCAGTAACTGGAAGGTAGAGAAGGTTTTCGAACCAAAAGGATTGATAAGAAAGCCGGTTGTGATCCTAAAACAAGGAATCGTTGCCACCACTTCGAAAAGAGCAAGGCAAAATCTATTATGAATTTGGAAGTGTCAAGCTGGGCATCTATCGAGATGATGACAAACCCAACCCCGAAAACTCCAGCGACCAATTGGAGGTGGCGCAAAATAAGGACATGGCTAATTGACATAAATCCGTAGCAACGAGTACGGAAATAAATGAAGCCGCTAACTCGGAGACGAAAGAGGGCTCTCGATCAGACTCATGTTTGGTTGGAGAGCTCTTTGAGCGTCTCGATATTGCGAAGAATGAAGACGATCTTCTGGATTTTGATCCAAACGACGTCAACATCACCATTATTTACGTTCCGGACAATGATGATGAGGGTGATCCAAATCAACCTCCACCAATCTAAGGCAGCGACTGCTGCAATAATTCTTCGTTCAGAAACAACTTATGTCGTATTTAATAGGCAGGACGTGCTAGACATTACACTTATCGACACACACAATGCGTTGTTGATAGAGAATTGGAGAGTCCCCGAAGACTGCTCCTTCTCTGATCACCGTTACATTATCTTTTCTATTGTGAATAGAAAAGGCACCACTGCTGTCTACATTAACAGACGCAGGATGGCTTGGGAATTTAGAACATGATCCTCACAGATGCATTGGATCATATTTACGTGAACATATTTACAGGCGCATTTAAGGAAGCAATTGATAGATCTTGTAGACCATCAGTGCAGCGCAGAGTCCACAGACCACCATGGTAGTCCAAGAAAATAATCGAGTATCGTAAGGCTTGCCGCAGACTCAATGAAGCCAAGAGGTCAGGAAACTGGACACTCTATAAAACGTCCTTGAATAAGTTTAAGAATCAAGTAAGGAATTCCTGGAGGGTCGTCTGCAGTGGGATAAAGGGCTCTTCAGAGACGAGAATGTTGCATAAGATATTTGCGAAACTTCCGTCGATTCCACGATATATCCGGAGGGCCAACAGCACTTGCACAAAAAGTGCACAGAAGTTACTGAAAGTCCTAACGGTTACACACTTCCCGGGTTGTTGCTCAACTATGGGAATGCAATATGATCCTGATGGATCATGTAGAATATTTTGTAGAGATAGATACAGGCAGAATACATTGGGCCATCAAGAGTTTCCATCCGTTTAAGTCTCCGGGCCCGTATGGAAAAAATTTGGACGATCTTTAGAAGAATTTAGATCTAGTCACTCCACGGCTTTTTCCATTATACAGAGCTTGCCTCTCTCGGTCCTAGAATTCAGATCAATGAACGAGGTGCAACGTGGTATTTATCCCCAAATTGGGAAGGACATTACACACAAGGGCAAGACCAATCTGTCTAATGTCCTTTTTGCTCAAAACACTGGAGTTGACTGGTCGATCGGATATGCTTGCTTAGTTGCAGGATAAAAACATCATTTACTGGCACGGCAAAGGTGACTAGAATGGCGGCATGAGCTACATCAGAGAATGGAGTTTTATCTCCACTGTTGTGGAATGTTGTTATAAGCAAACTGCTCAGGGTATTAAACTCTATGTGCTTTAGAACTGTCGCCTTCGTGGATGATGTGGCGGTGTCAGTTTCTGAGATACAAAGCAATACGGTGTCAAAAAGGTTGGAAACAGCGCTTAGGACAATCTGCACCTGGGGAGAGCAGAGCAGACTGAGAGTTAATGTAACTAAAACTAGTTCTCTTCTCTAGGAAATACAAACTTCCTCCCTTTGGCTTACCAAGACTGAATGGAGTTCCACTGAATCTATCTACCTGTACTAAATTTTTTGGCATTTTCTTGGATAGTAATCTGTCCTGGAAAATGAATATCCAGGCTAGGGCATCAAAGGCCTTTGCGGCAATGTATATATGTAGAAGCGCAATTGGCAAAACCTGGGGTATCAACCCAAAGGTTGTAAATTGCCTTCTAGAAGCGGTGATTAGACCGATTCTGTTCTATGAAGATCTTGTCTAGTGGAAAGCAGTACGGCGAATGTCTTTATACTGGAGAAGGTATTATGGGGTATGGTCGTCTGAATGACAGGAGCCATTAGATCAACATTCTCAAAGGCGCTTTTTGCTATGCTCAATTGGCTGCCCATGTATTTTCTGGTCAAAAGGGTGGCACTGGAAACGGCAGTTAGGTTGAACTTCATAGGTGCATGGAACCACAGGACATGGGGACATGCTAGCGTACTGCAGATCACGGACGTAATTCCCGATTATGTTGATTATTGTATCCCAGAACATTCTCTTACAAAAAAGATTTCTCTTCGACCTGACGGAAGGCGACTCTCGCTCATTTCGAGAGATGGAGGTAGAGTATATATTGAGAAATTTGGGATAAGAATGTGTTTCAGACTCCCAAACGAATGCAGTATTTTATAGGCGGAAATATCTGCTATTAAAAGGACGGCGTGCTGGTTAAGGACTATAACATATTCAATACGGATATCTTTCTCTGTACCGACAGCAAAGCAGCGATTATATCCTTATAGGTGTGCTCACCACATCTAAACTTGTCTCTGAATGGACAGCGCTTGAAGAAAGTGACATTGGCACCTTATGTAGCATACCCCTCAGCGTATTGACGCTGTTCTCTGCAATCTGGCCCAGGACAGATGGTCTGGCAGTCTTTGAACCGGGGCAGGGCGGCTGCGCTACTGCAGTTACCGGCGAATTGATTGCGCGACTAAATAGCTGTGGTCACTGGGCATTGCTTATTTGGAGCCCATGCTGGTAAAATTGGTGCCTCCTATTTAATGATTTCTGTAGAAGTTGACAGGACGAGGAGGAGGAGACTGTGGAACACCTTCTCTGTATTTGCCCCCCGCTGGGGTATTTCGGTCAGCGGTAATAAGGGCCGGTCTGGTATATTATCGTTGATTGGTATCTTTTTGGGGTGCAGTGGGTGGTTTACTGGCTCACTGCCGGACATTGCGTCTTAGTTGATGGTGATAAGTGCACTTTTGGTCAGATGTCCCTACCCAGCGGGATCCTTTTTTGCTATTATCACGGATCTTCTCTGGACCTTTCACACCCCAGATTTCTTTTTTTCTCTCATATTCCTTTTTTTCTATGCCTTGGCTTATTTTACTTTTCTATCTTTCTATCTTTGTTTTCTTTTTCCCCTTTCCTTCTGACAGCAAGTAACACAAAGAGACCAGTTAATGAACAAAAGTGGGCTGCGGCAACACGCCTGCCTAAATAACCTAACCTTGTACTGCCATCGTTTTTCTTTACTAACACTCTTGGCGAACTCCACGGACTTAAGGATGACTCAATATCTCCGTTCCGTTCCATATCGCAGACAAGTTTTTTTAAATTCGCCTCGCTTTGCTAGGAGAACAAACACTTCTTGGTGCTTGTTTTATAGGCATTGCTTCACCAGTGTTAACTTCATGTTTCACAACTACATGCTTTAATTATTTGTGTCAAACACGGAGGCATGTTTTCTTAACTTTGCTATGCTTTGTTCCTGTCAGAAGATTTGAACTCTGCAATCAAGTTTTCCATCTGCCCTGCTAATAAATCTCGATCTCTGCCTGTTATTTCGGAGCATAATGAATTTGCCGAAAAATTTATTATGGCTCACATCGACCCATCTCAAAATTTCTGTCAATAATTTTCTCGCTATTGGACAGATTTAGTACTTTTACAGGAACTCTGTCATCAGCGTAGATTTTCGCGAGGGCCTTAGCTGTTAAAATGTCATCTTTTAGTTCCTCTACCCACAACCGGTTATCCACACAATCTGCCTCCATACGTGCCCATACTATAGCTTCTGCCTGAGGTAGTGATTTCTGGTATTCAATGGCAAAAAGTTTTCTTATTGCGGTCCTGCTTTTATAACCAACATTCTGAGGTTGGTTATATCATGTGGTTGTGAGTTATCATGAAGTCTGCGCCGATAATAACTTCATTCACTATGTTGGCAACAACAAATACATGGCCAGCGCTGTCGGTCTTACCCTGGTTCTTCCCTAAACAGTGGCTGAATAGCCAGTAGTGTAGGCAGTTGTACATTATTTAATAGTCTCACTGTTCTTTACTAAATCGGGCCTTATTATGAACTGACTAGTGACTTGCTTTCTGCCGTTGATAAGACCGCAAACAGCAGATTGCTATTTTTCTGTTGCCTAACGGAAATGAAGATTGTGGGGCAATCGGGAGTGGGAGCTAGCAGTTCCCCCTTAGTGCTTGGGGTGTTTATCTTACTAGCGTGCTATGAGATAACTCTCTCTTGTCCCTCTTGAATTTGAAGATCGCCATTTTGCACTTTTAATTCGTGCAATTCTTCGTCCACTTTTCCCTCTAGGCCGGACAATTTTTTATCAACTTTTGACTCTCAATTCCATGACGTCCACTCGCTTGTCGACTCGCTTGTTGACTTCTAATATTTATTGAAATTTCTCGTTTACCTTCGCTAAAAGCCTTTCCCCGTTGATACAGGAGCTTTTTTGCATTGCTCTTACGATGTCTCGAAACGCTTCTTGAAGTTTCTGGTTATTTTCTTCTATTTTATGCATTATAGTCGAAAACATTGAATTCAAGTCCATAACGCTATTTATTGCTGGGGTTCATACTTCAATCCTTCTTTTTCTCCTAATTCGTATGTCCCAGTACCGGCACCAAGCAGCAAATTCGTCTGTTAACCTCTTTTGCCATTAGGCTTCATTGCCCGCTATCGGCAGATCTATCTTACTTAGCTCTATTCGCAATTCCACTTCTGACACCAGTTTTTAAGTTTATTAAATTGTAGCATAATATGATTTAATTCTTTTAAACCACACCAACATTAAAGATTTAATTATTTTAAAGGCATTCTTTAAATAGCCAAACGAGTGTCATGTGTCACTTAAAAACTCATCAACGAAGGCAGGCATACACATGTGAATTGTTTTAAAATACTGTCGCCTTTACACCTCTTGAAGTGACAATGATTTTATTGCAATGTGTGTGTGTGGCACACTTAAAGACCAACATACGAAGTAAAGTTATTTACATTAAGTTAGACATACATATTAGGTCACACTAAAATACCAGTCGCTGTGGGAAACAATAAATAATTTTAAGAATAATCTAATTACATTTAAATTCCTAAAACATTCCCACAGTGTTAATGAAAAACCATGTGAAATTAAAATCTAGGATCTTCTCATAAGTAGTATATAAGCTGAATTAATTTTAAAAACAATTTAATCTAAATTATAAAGCAAAACCGAAAGCAACTATTGCTAACTTGCTTTTAAATAAAAATTCGAAATTTTATTTAAAAAAAAACAAATATTAAAATACTTTTATTCATTTTGGTTTTATGGCGATCCTGCCAAATTCTTAATAAGGAAAAAATAGCAAATATTGCTTACCCATATTTTGAATAAAAGGATAATAGGATCCAACATATAGAGCTTAAGCTTAGTTGGATCCTATTTTAAAATTAAACAATTATTCACTAGAAGGGATATTATAAAATAGGCCGTTTTATGGAAGAAAGCCTAAAATAAATCCTTCAGAACATCCAAGAGGCAGAAGCCAGGTGGAAGGAACTGCTAAAAGAGGGTGAGGACCCAACAAGCAAGCCGTCAATACTATCAGTAGGACCACGGCCAAGAACACTTCAACCGAAAATCCCAGAGGTAAAATACCCAAATTTTTCGCTACCCAACACTCAAAAGTCCAGAGGGGGAAGAAGGAACATCTTAAAAGTGCAACTAAGAGCACTTCAACATCAACAAACCAATGCCACGGGCAGGGAACTAGAAAAAATTTTAATACAAATAGCAGACACAAGACGCAGATTAAAGGAAATTAAAAAAAATGTAAATAATTTAAGTTATTAAATCACAAAAACAAAATAAAAATAAATAAATAAATAAGATTTAAATTTTGTAAAAAAAAAATACATAATATATATATACAAATTTATTAAAATTTTTTTTTAAATGGTCCTTGTACAATAATTTCTTTTAATATGAACAGGAGTAGGGGCATAATTAGGGCGAAGAATCCGATTAGGTGGAATAGCATATCCCCCGAACCTTCCTTACAAAATCAAATTGAATGGCTAACAAGCTACTGGAAACTAATAGGATTACAAGGATCTCCCACAGAGGAAGATATTACTAATAAAACTCGTATAGAAGAAGAGACAATAGCTGCAATTAGATGGTCAGAAAAATTAGAAGTAAAAAATAAAACAAATTAAATTAATATTGGTATTCAAAATGGGTAAAACTGAATCAAAAATAGAAAACCCAAACGCTAACGTAATAAATAAAGTAGAAATTGTAGACCATAGTAAAGAAATTAACTCATTATGGGTTTTAACATTGATGTAAGTAATTATGGCAGCTATAAACTTAGCTCTTAAACTATATATATTTCACAAAAGATCGCTTAGAAAGAAATATGCTAGTAGAGCAAATGACTTAGATAAAGTTTAGTTTGTTTTAATGGATTGGAAGGATATACTACAGAAAGCTAGAAATATTAAAGAAAATTTTGAGCGTTCATACAAATGTTTAATTCAAGATAGACCAATAAAAAATGAAACAAATAAGTACCATCTAAAAAACTTATTACAATATTTAGAAGAAATAAGAATTTTATATAACGTAAATTACAAAAGACTAACAACAGCTCACCAAAGAGCTGCTGATGCGTTTTTTCTTGATTTAACCATTCGTGGGATGTAACATAGATCGCTTCCACGTAGTGCATCATGGGTAACGCTAAATGATCTATACGTCCCCCCCCCCCCCAGGCACGACCTTTTTCTGTCCAAGGACCTTTCTTCCGATTTTTCGGCACGTTTTTGTTTGACTTGGGCTGGTGGTTATGGCTTCTGGACCTAGTAGCACCGGGGTGAAACCCTGTGGGAACGGCTCCAGTTTAAGGTCATAACTATCTCCGTCCCGTTAAAACCCTGGCAGGCCTCATAGTACGTTCGATACCCGTCACCGTTAAGTTGGTGGTGTAGGTTTGGTTGAGGTTACTCCCAATTAGCAACGGTCTGGCTCTGAGCACCTGTCCCCATGAAGGCTGGTGCCAACCCTCGCATGGCCTCCCTGCTTGCATAGATAACCATGGGACCTTTGAGTTGACTACACATACGGGTGGAGATAGCGGCTATGAGTGGGGACCCATTTCGCATGAACAAAACTTTAACTTCAACTACAAAAAAAACCACAAAGGCGAACCCTAAAAGGGAGCCGGTTGTATTGCAACGGAAAAAGCCGGCAATCCATAAACAACCTTCGTCTGTGACCTCTACCTCCAGACCACAGCTGGGTGCAACGACTCTGTTGTCTGCCTCGACATTCCGCACCGCAATCCCCAAGGGTTGCGTAATGCCCTCTTCGAGCACCACAATCACTCCTGCTACAAAACAGAGTGAAAGAGGGGCTCCCCCGCATATTGGTCCAACTACTGATGTAAGGGCATTGGTTAAGCCAGCCCAAACAACTGGTAGTCTGAGCACTAGCACGTTCTCCTCTTCTCGTGCACACATCAACGCGTCGACGCGGGCGTATAGGACCAGAAGATCTGCCTACCGGATCCTGCAAAAGCTTGGTGGGCAAGATCCGAACACTTTGTCTGAAAAGGACCAGACTAAACTTAAATGGGCCAAACAGAACTTGGAGTCTCGCCCTCCACCTAACTTGGCACCTCAGAAACGACAAAGGTCGGCTGAGGAAACCGCTACGTCAGCCCCTCAACTGCCTAAACGGCCAAAAACTTAAGCATCCAAACCGGTGTCCTTACGTCCCCTTAGCGAGATAGTTAAGGATAGCCTCGTTTTGGCTATAATAGACACTAGTAAAAGTGACGGGACTATATCTCCAGATAATTGGAGGTTAGTCCAAGCGGCTCTTCGCAGTGTCTATAAGGAGATACTTTCAGCCAATCCTGGCCCCTCCCCCTCATGCCGTGATGCGGGCCGGTATCAGGGGCATGTTAAATTGACCGCTTGTGCTGATCAACGCTCAGCGGACCTGTATAAGCAGGCAATTGACAGCCTAGGTGAAATCTGGTCGGGTGCTAAGCTTTTAGCTGTGTCCAAAGACCAGATTCCGAACCGTCCAAGATCCTTCGCCCGAACCCCGGCAGATCCCTCCACTCCGGATGAAATTCTGGAGCTGATTAAACTCAGCAATAAAGAGCTGCCTACGGCCGACTGGAAGGTCGCTAAAGTAAGCGAGCCAAAGGGCCATTTCCGTGACGCTATCATTGTCATCAACGACGACTCCCTCGCCCCACTTAACGCCTGTAAGGGGGAGATCAACTACGGTTTCGACTCGATCTCTCTCAGGATCTATAAGGGGGATAATATAGGGAAAAATTCTAAACTTCCCACGGAACCTCTGGTACCAGAGGTTACCGCTGGACGGACTGAACCTTTACAATTCGCTCCGGCCTCCATGTGCGATTCAGATATGTCGGATGACACAAGAAGTGTCATCTCTTCATCTGAGTTTGCTGGCGACTTTTTCCGGCAAATGAGTCTCGGATCCGAATACCTGGCAAAAAGCGAGGAATCACTCCTGTCTGAGGGAGATTCCGAAGCTACCCTTACGGCCAAAAATAATGATGATGAGGGTTGTGCAAATTAACCTTCATCATTCCATAGCTGCTTCTGCGGCCTTACTCCTCCGCCTGTCACAGAAAGGAGAGGATATTGTTCTGGTCCAGGAACCATGGGTTATTAATGATCGGGTTTCTGGACTATCTATGGATGGCTACAAAACTGTCTACGTCACAGGTCAAGGTAAACCCAGGGCCTGTATTATGATTAAGTATAATATTAACGCTTTCTTTCTTCGCAGATTCAGTGACAGAGACAGCGTTGCCATAGCAGTGGAGACGGGCTCGAAGGATGTCTGGGTGGTCTCCAGTTATATGGCCCATGATCATTGTAATTCACTACCACATGATCTGCTAAAGCTTCTGGTTGCAGAGGCTAACAACAGTTAAACGCCGGTCATCATTGGGGCCGATGCTAACGCTCATCACCATATGTGGGGCAGCACGGATGTCAATGAACGGGGTGAGTCTCTTTTTGATTTTATATTATTGTGTGACTTAAGTATTGTCAATAGGGGAAGCGAGCCTACCCTCGTCACTTCGAGTAGAAGGGAGGTTCTCGATCTTACCTTGACAGGTGGTGGCTGGTTTGATATTATCAGAAATTGGAGTGTCTCTCAAGAGTGCTCCTTTTCTGACCATAGGTATTTATCTTATAAATTAGATCTAGAATCAGTAGGTTCCGGAGTGTCTCACTCCTACATAAATAGGAAACAAACAGACTGGAATAAATTTCGGTCCATTTTAGAGCTTGGCCTAAGGCCTGCTCTCTTCAAGATTAATGACCACTGCGATATTGATCGGGCGGTTGAATTCTTGACCTTGCAGATATGCTCTGCGGCGAAAGCGGCCTGCAATCCACCGAAGCCAAGGAGTAAACCGAAACCCCCTTGGTGGAATACGGAGATTGCAGAGTTACGTAAGGAATGTAGAAGACTCTTTAATAGGGCCAAAAATAGTGGAAACTGGCTGCCCTACAAGGATAAACAAAGGGAGTTTAAGTATGCCATACGTAGATCCAAAAGAGCCTCGTGGAAAACTTTCTGTGGCAACATAGAAAGCTCGTCCGAAACCAGCAGGCTACGCAGGATTCTAAGCACGTCCCCGAAAGTTATTGAGAGTATTCAGAAGCCGGACGGTAAATGGACGGACTCTGTAATCGATACCTTGGAGACGCTGCTTGATACTCACTTCCCTGGTAGTGAAAGGATTGACGAAGCGATGGGGATTGTGAATTCCGCGTCGGTTTTTCCAGCCACTTTCCGGGTGACCAATGCTCACTTAGAGTGGGCCATCATGTCGTTTGATGCCTTTAAGTCTCCTGGGATTGACAATATCATTCCAGCGGACTTGCAACATAGCATAGACCTTATAAAACCATGGCTATTGCAAATCTACAATGCTTGCCTGGAAAATACTTACATGCCCATGGGTTGGCGTGTAGCCCGAGTTGTTTTCATCCCTAAAGCGGGGAAGACATCTCCTATTAAACCCAAGGACTTTAGACCCATAAGCCTGTCGTCCTTCTTACTTAAAACGCTGGAAAGGATTCTTGATCTTCAGATCAGGAACTCCATTAATCCCGCGCTAATTTCTAGCTCGCAGCATGCCTACACGAAAGGGAAATCTGTGGAAACAGCGCTGCATGTGTTATTATCCGATGTTGAAAAGTCCCTTTCAAATAAGGAATTTCTTGACATAGAAGGAGCTTTCAATAACGTCTGCCCCAATGCCGTTATAAAGGTCCTCTTGGATCTCGATATTGATGCAAATCTGGTGGGATTCATTGCGCAACTACTGAAGACACGTATCATCACGTCCACCTTGGGAAATGATCACGTTGTAAGGGTAGTGAAAAGAGGCACTCCACAAGGTGGCGTATTGTCTCCCCTCATCTGGAATCTGGCAGTCAACACGCTGCTACGGCAACTGGACCAAACGGGTAATAGGGTGATAGCTTATGCTGATGACATTGCTATCGCAGTCTCTGGGAAGTACCTGTCAACACTCACAGAACGGATGAACTATTCGCTTAATGTTCTGTCTCAATGGTGCTGCGATTTTGATCTTGCTGTTAACCCCGGCAAAACGGAGGTTATGCTCTTCACACGGAGATACAAGATCCCGAATTTTACTGCACCTAGGCTAAATGGCATTGTGCTTAGTGTAAGTAAAAGTGTGAATTACCTTGGGGTGATACTTGACCCCAAACTTCAATGGAAGGCAAACATTGCCGAAAGAGCTCGGAAGGCGACCTGTGCGCTCTGTCTCTGACAGAGAGCTCTAGGACCAAGATGGGGCCTTCAGCCTCGAATCATCTCCTGGCTCTACAAGGCAGTTATAGAGCCAAATATTCTCTATGGTGCTGTGTTTTGGTGGCCCGCTCTTGAGAGATTGGTCAACCAAAAGCCTCTTGACAAAGTCAGGAGAACAGCCGCCATTTTGATTACTGGGGCTCTTCGAACTACTTCGACAAAGGCTCTGTTTGCTCTTCTCCACTGGTTACCCACCAAACTTCTGGCATTGCAACAGGCTAAATGCTGTGCAGCCAGACTTAATGCCCTCTCACGCTGGCTCAGGCTGGACATAGGGCACTCTAAGATTATCGATCGGGATGTTCCACTGCCATCAATGGTGGACTACATCTCTTCTACTCCCGCTCTGGACCACGGGTTTCGGACCCATATTCCAAATAGAGAGACTTGGTTCCGTAACGAAGTGGTCGTGGGTGGTACTGTTGACATCTACACCGATGGCTCGAAACTGGACGACAGAGTCGGTTGCGGAATCTTCCCCAATCATCTTGGACTAAGACTCTCCCTCAGACTCCCTGACTACTGTAGCGTCTTTCAAGCCGAGGTAATGGCCATTCTGAAAACATCCGAAATAGCGCTCAGGGACGATCTTTCTGGTCATACTATTCGGATATTTTCGGACAGTCAGGCGGCAATCAGGGCGCTTGCTGGTGCATATAGTACATCTAAGCTAGTCCTGAGTTGTCGCTCATTACTAAACACTTTATCGGAGCGATCACAGATTGACCTGATTTGGGTCACTGGTCACAGGAATATCCAGGGTAACTGTGAGGCCGATGATCATGCTAAACGGGGCACATTGCTTCCAAACATCTCCTCGCTACCAGACGTTGGAATTCCTCTGGCAACGGTGAAAATGGCAATAAAGAACCACTACCTAAATTTGGCTCGCAAATTATGGGTAGAGGAAAGTTCCTGTTGTGTCTCCAGACAACTGTGGACTACACTGGACCTCAAGCGGACCAGGCAGCTGCTCATACTGGACAGAAAATCCATAAGTATCACGGTCTCTGTACTTACTGGACACTGTCTAATCGGTAGGCATGCGGAAGGACTTGGTCTGCCTTTTAATGACTTCTGCCGCAGTTGTGGCTCGGAGGATGAGGAAGAGACCGTACTGCACCTCCTGTGCCACTGCCCATCCCTGGCTCGAAGAAGACTAAGAATTCTGGGCTCTCCTTTCTTTGGAACTCTTACGGAGCTATCATCCCACTCTATAAGGGACATAGCGAAGTTCATCCGTGAATCCTCATGGTTCTCGGCTGGGTAATGGGAGTCATGCCGCCTTCTTTGTGGTATCACAACGGGCCATTCGTTTATGCTCAAGTGAGCTTCATCGCGAGAGGCTGCCACTCCTAACTAACTAACTAACTAACCATTCGTGTAACGAAAATGGCAACCAAAAAGGGTATAGATATTGAGTTACCGAATACAATACACGAAAACGTCAACATAAAAATTTGCACGGAAAACAATATGAGTCAAACGGTAGTCGAATTTTTGAACACAGCTTCAAAGCTGATTCCAGAATTTGACGGTAAGTCAGAAAATCTTCCGTCATTTATTGACTCTTTACACCTAGTAAATACAATACAAGGAACTCATGAGTCACTGCAGTTTCACTAATTATAACAAAGTTGAAGGGTACTGCAAAAAACTTAATAAGCGGTAAAAAGACCATAAGCGAAATCATTCAAAAATTAAAAACTTCAGTCAAAGGGGAATCAGTAGAAGTTCTCACTGCAAAAATTATGAATATTAAACAAAATTATAAAACAGCTAACGCATATTGTAGTGAAATTGAAAATTTATCTAAATCCTTGGAAAACGCATAAATTTCCGATGGCTTGACATGCGAATTGGCCACAAAATGTTCTACACAAGTTGCTGTTAAAGCACTTACCAAAAACTGCACCATCTATAAGGTAAAGGTTATCATGGAAGTAGGACAGTTTAATAGCATGAATGATGCTATTAGCAAGTTTGTCAACAGTTGCACAGAAGCAACTGGACAACAAAATGCTATACTATTCTACCGGCAAAGACAAAATAATAGGTACAATTCTTTCCGTGGAAATACCTATCGTGGAAAAAATAATTTCCCACGAAATAATAGCCTAAATAATGGACTATCTTTTAACAATAATAGGCAGTCAAATAATAATAATAATAATAATAATAATAACAATAATAATAATAATAATAATAATAATAATAATAATAATAATAATAATAATAATAATAATAACAATAATAATAATAATAATAATAATAATAATAATAATAATAATAATAATAATAATAATAATAATAATTATAGGTACAGTCAACGACCTAACAATTATCGTAGAAACGGAAACTACGTAAGAGCAACAGAATCAAACCAAATTGATTCGGAAAACCAACAAAATCCCCTAAGAGAAATTCAATAAGTAGCAAAATATACAATCTTAATCTCAACTTATGTTACTGCGTAAAATTAATAGACAAAACCAATACACCAATAACTCTACTAATAGATACAGGAGCTGACATTTCACTAATAAAACTAACACACGTCCCTATAAATAAAATAAATGCTAACAACATAACAACTCTAAGCGGAATAGGACAAGGTAAAATACAATCACTTGGAAGCATATTTTTTTATTTAAAACACAAAAATTGGGTAATTCCACACATTTTCCAAGTTGTTAAAAATGATTTTCCCATACCATGTGATGGAATTATTGGTATGGACTTTATTAAAAAAATATAACTGTATTTTTGATTTCAACAACACGTATGATCACTTTGTCCTACGCCCTTCTTACATTAACCAATCAATAGAAATACCAATTCAAAATAATGGTGATGATATAATTCTGCCGCCAAGGTCAGAAGTCATACGCCAGGTTAGAATATTATCTACAGAAACCGAATTATTAATTTCTAACCAAGAAATAGAAATAGGTATTTTTATTGCAAACACAATAGTAACGACAAATAAAGCTTTTATTCGTATATTAAACACTAACAATACTATCAGTAAATTTAACCAAATCAATATAAAAACCGAAAACATCTCAAACTATAACATATTTAAAAATAAATCAAGGTCAAATATTGAAAGAAACAATAAAATATTAAAAATTCTAGAGAAAAACTTTCCTGAACAATTTAAAAATACATTAACAAAACTTTGTAGTTCATATTGTGATATTTTCGGTTTAGAATCAGAAAAAATAACAACAAATAATTTCTACGAACAAAAGTTGAGAGTAAAAGATACAACACCTGTATACATTAAAAACTATAGAATCCCACATTCACACAAAGAAAAAAAATAGATAAACAGGTCAAAAAATTAATAAAAGATAGAATAGTGGAACCTTCATACTCTGAATATAACAGCCCAATTCTGTTAGTACCAAAAAATCACTACCTATTTCAGAAGGCAAAAGGTGGCGACTCGTGATAGATTGTAGGCAAATAAACAAGAAATTAGCAGCAGATAAATTTCCATTACCAAGAATAGATGATATTCTGGGTCAATTAGGAAGAGCTAAATATTTTTCTTGTCTTGACCTAATGTCAGGATTTCATCAAATACCCTTAGATAAAAATTCACGAGACTTAACATAATTTTCAACCACAAATGGTTCTTACAGATTCACGAGATTACCATACGGCTTAAAACTTGCTCCCAATTCTTTTCAAAGAATGATGACACTTGCATTCAGTGGATTAAAACCCGATCAAGCATTCCTTTACATGGATGACTTGGTCGTACTGGGGTGCTCTGAGAAACACATGCTTTCAAATCTACAAAACGTCTTCGACTTATGTCGCAAATTCAACCTAAAATTACATCCTGAAAAATGTTCATTCTTCATGAAAGAAGTTACATATCTTGGTCATAAATGTACAGATAAAAGAATATTACCAGATGATAGTAAATATTCAATAATAGAAAATTATCCAACACCAACAGATGCGGATAGTGCAAAAAGATTTATCGCATTTTGTAATAACTATCGAAGATTTCTAAAAAATTTTTCTGAATATTTCAGACACCTATCAAGACTAACCAAGAAAAATATTAAATTCGAATGGACAAAAGATTGTGATTTTGCGTTTAAGTATTTGAAAAAAGCATTAATGAGCCCCACCTTACTGCAACACCCAGATTTCACAAAAAAATTTTGCATTACTACAGATGCAAGTAAATTCGCTTGTGGAGCAGTACTAACCCAAAAATATGATGGTAAACATTTACCCATTGCATACGCCTCAAAAACGTTCACTAACGGCGAAAGCAACAACTCAACAATCGAACAAGAATTAACTGCCATACATTGGGCTATAACACATTTCAGACCATACACATATGGAAAACATTTTCTTGTTCGTACTGACCACAGACCGCTATCTTATCTATTTTCAATGAAAAATCCAAGTTCAAAATTAACAAGAATGAGACTTGATCTGGAAGAATACAATTTTACAGTTGAGTGCCTTAGGGGAAAAGATAATTATGTTGCCGACGCACTTTCAAGAATAAGCATAAATGACCTAAAAGACATGAGTATTAAAATTTGTTATATATTAAGAGTCACAACTAGATCGATGACGGATAACAAAGAAAACAAAAATAATAATAATAAGAAAAATAATGAGCGCAGTATATATGTACCATTAAACAACACTGAAGTCAGAAAAGATTATAAACTTAAGATTTCCCCTGGAAGATGCTACATCAAACGAGGAAAATCTATAGTAACATATATACAAATTAATGATTTGTTTACTAAAGGGAACTTTGACTTAGGACAATTTCTCCCTAGGCTCGAATATGTGGCCGGTAAACATAATATAAGTAAATTACAAGTGGCACCTAGTGAGAAAATTTTTGAATTTATCTCAATTAGTGAATTTAAAATTATGGGTAATAAATTATTAAAGAATATTAAAGTAGCGCTACTGAATGAGGTGACCCAAATTGATAGTAAAAATGCCAACGCAACTCTCGAAATAATGCTGAAATATCACGATGATCCCATAGAAGGAGGACATTGTGGAATTTATAGAACAATAGAAAAAATAAAACGATACTTTTATTGGAAAAATATGTCTAAGGCTATATCAAATTATGAAAAATCATGTCATAAATGTCAATCATCAAAAACAACAAAACACTTAAAAAATCCAATGACTATTACAGAAACACCAGATAAACCATTTAACACGGTGTACGTAGATACAATAGGTCCATTTCCAAAATCAATTTACATAAATGAATATACTGTCACACTAATATGTGACTTAACTAAATTCTTAGTTACTATACCAGTACAAGACAAAAGCGCTAAAACAGTCGCTAAAGCAATTTTTGAAAGTTTCATACTCACCTACGGTCCAATGAAGACGTTCATCTCCGACATGGGCACTGAGTATACAAATGAAACATTACAAGAAATTTGTAAATTTTTAAAGATAGAAAAACTAACTTCCACAGCTTATCACCACCAAACGTTAGGAACAATAGAAAGAAGCCACAGAACTTTTAATGAGTATGTGCGCTCTTACATTAAAGTTGACAAGACAGATTGGGATGAATGGTTAAAATATTTTACATATTGTTTTAATACAACACCATCAACAGTTCACAATTACTGTCCATATGAGCTAATTTTTTCAAAACTTCCTAACAAGTTTGAACAATTTAATAAAGTTGACAAAATAAGTCCGTTGTATAATATAGATAATTACGCCAAAGAGGCAAAATATAGATTAGAAGTAGCATATAAGAGGGCCCAACAATTATTAGATAGGAATAAAATTAAGCAAAAACAAAACTACGATAAAAATAGCTTAGATTACAATTTAAAAATAGGAGATTTAGTTTTACTTAGAAACGAAGCAGGTCACAAAGTAGAACCAAACTACAAGGGACCATTTGAAATTAGAACATAGACATAAGAAATAATGTTACTATAGTTGATAAGAAAAACAATAAACAACAAATAGTACATAAGAATAGACTTAAGCTATATTATAACAAATAATACAAAAAAAAAACTTTAGTTAAGCAATCGCGATCGTTAATAAGCAAATACAAAATAAAAATATCAATTTAATAATTAAGATCATAAACCTTATTTTTAATTTTTCTTAAAGATATTTTGTAAAAGAATGTCCATTAAACCATCGTTATATGAACATTCTTGCGAAAAATGGAGGTGTAGCATAGTATGATTTAATTCTTTTAAACCACACCAACATTAAAGATTTAATTATTTTAAAGGCATTCTTTAAATAGCCAAACGAGTTTCATATGTCACTTAAAAACTCATCAACGAAGACAGGCAAACACATGTGAATTGTTTTAAAATACTGCCGCCTTTACACCTCTTGAAGTGACAATGATTTTATTGCAATGTGTGTGTGTGGCACACTTAAAGACCAACATACGAAGTAAAGTTATTTACATTAAATTAGACATACATATTAGGTTACACCAAAATACCAGTCGCTGTGGGAAACAATAAATTATTTTAAGAAAAATCTAATTACATTTAAATTCCTAAAATATTCCGGTGTTAATGAAAAACCATGTGAAATTAAAATCTAGGATTTTCTCATAAGTAGTATATAAGCTGAATTAATTTTAAAAACAATTTAATCTAAATTATAAAGCAAAACCGAAAGCAACTATTGCTAACTTGCCTTTTAATAAAGATTCGAAATTTTATTTTAAAAAAACCAAATATTAAAATACTTTTATTCATTTTGGTTTTAAAATTTCTATACTACTTTAATTAAATTACACAATAAATTAAGACGATTATTTACTTATTCGCGGTTAATACACAAAAATACACGATGGAAACTTTACCACTTTTGTAACGGATAAAACTGTTTTACCACGAAATCTTCACTAGATGACGTTAATAATCAGAATAAATAAGCCTTCGGTGCTTTTATATACCCAATGTTAAGGGGTTCTTGAATGTACTAGAACTTCCTCCGTCTGTTATGCAGTATAATATTTCTTTATTATGCATTTATTATACATGCTTTGTTGTCATTTTCGTTTAGTTGTTATAAAATGTAGGTGTTTGTATGGTTGTGTGTTGGGTTTATTATTCGCTTTGCGTTAGTTGTTTTTGTTTTGCGATCAATAAGTTTTTGTAGAAACTTCTAGCTTTGCAAAAAGAAACAATAGGACATTTCTTTTCACTTTCTTGGTGATAATTATTATTACTTCTTTTTATGTCGTAACTAAAACATCTTCGCAACAATATGTTGCGGCAATGTATCCACCGCAATAGCCTAGAGAATGCAGCAGACTCTAAGCTCAAGCCAAAAATATTTCCATAAATTGAAAATTAAAGTTAACGATAACAAAACACAAGCTTTCATATATCTATACAATAAGTGGCCAAAACGTTTTCCTTCACAAAACTTGTTGAAATACCTTGCCGCAATATTAAAAGCACTGTCGTCAGCATAAAAAGCGGCTTCTTGATTCGTACGAATATTTATTTCCGAGGTATATAACAAATAAAGTGTGAAAGAAGGAACAGACCTTGAGGTACAACTGCTGGTATTTGCCTTAAACTAGAATAATTCCTATCGACACAGACAACAAATAATCGATTGCTTAAAAAGCTTTTCACTATTTTTTGTAAATAAATAGAAAAATTAAAACTATGAAGTTTGAACAATAAATGCTATATACAATTAAATGCCTTTTTAAGTATCAAAGAAAATAACTCCAGTACTTTTGTGCTAATTTCTATTATTTTGTATAAATTTAATTACCGTCTTTAATTAATGAATGGTAGAATGTTGGTCAATAATGATGTTTAAGTTTAAAAAGTCTACTATTCTTTTGTAAATGATTTTTCAAAAGCTTTGTTTTAAAGGCTTAGAATGCTAATTGGTCTGTAGTTGGTTTGCATTTTAGGATCTTTTCCAATTTTGTGTTCTAAATTACTTTGGCCTTATTGTAACTTTAAGGAAAATGGCCAATATTTATACAAATATTAATTCTTTTCTTAATGTTTAAAAAGATAATCTGGCATTTTTTAAGCACTGTGGCTGTTTTTTGTAGTTTTATTTATACTTTTTTTAAGCCTTATAATGCCCATTTTTCTATATGGATTAGAGGTCTACTCAGGCTTCCTAGGATATGTTATGAGAAGAATAAAATTAGCATTCAATAGGGTTATTAGGTATATTTACTCGCTTAGTTTATCAATACATGTTTCACCATATGTTAAAAAATTTTTAGGACTTTCTTTTCTTTTTTAAAAATTTATTACACTTTTACAAGACGTGTAGCCCGAATTGTTTTCATCCCTAAAGCGGGAAAGACATCTCATATTAAACCCAAGGACTTTAGGCCCATAAGCCTGTCGTCCTTCTTACTCAAAACGCTGGAAAGGATTCTTGATCTTCAGATCAGGAACTCCATAAATCCCACGCTTATTTCTAGCTCGCAGCATGCCTACACGAAAGGGAAATCTGTGAAAACAGCGCTGCACGTGTTAATATCCGATATTTGAAAGTCCCTTTCAAATAAGGAATTTACGGTTGCAGTGTCTTGGATCTCGATCTTGATGCAAATCTGGTGGGATTCATTGCGCAACTACTTAAGACACGTATCATCACGTCCACTTTGGGAAATGATCACGTTGAAAGGGTAGTGAAAAGAGGCACTCCACAAGGTGGCGTATTGTCTCCCCTCGTCTGGAATCTGGCAGTCAACACGCTGCTACGGCGACTGGACCAAACGGGTAATAGGGTGATAGCTTATGCTGATGACATTGCTATCGCAGTCTCTGGGAAGTACCTGAAAACACTCACAGAACGGGTGAACCCGGCAAAACGGAGGTTATGCTCTTCACACGGAGATACAAGATCCCGATTTTTACTGCACCTAGGCTGAATGTCATTGTGCTCAGTGTAAGTAAAGGTGTGAAATATCTTGGGGTGATACTTGACCCCAAACTTCAATGGAAGGCAAACATTGCCGAAAGAGCTCGGAAGGCGACCTGTGCGCTCTATCTCTGTCAGAGAGCTCTAGGACCAAGATGGGGCCTTTAGCCTCGGATCATCTCCTGGCTCTATAAGGCAGTTATAGAGCCAAATATTCTCTATTTTGCTGTGTTTTGGCGGCCCGCTCTTGAGAGATTGGTCAACCAAAAGCCTCTTGATAAAGTCAGGAGAACAACCGCTATTTTTATTACTGGGGCTCTTCGAACTACTTCGACAAAGGCTCTGTATGCTCTTCTCCACTGGTTACCCACCAAACTTCTGGTATTGCAACAGGTTAAATGCTGTGCAGCCAGACTTAATGCCCTCTCACGCTGGCTCAGGCTGGATATAGGGCACTCTAAGATTATCGATCGGGATGTGCCACTGCCATCAATGGTGGACTACATCTCTTCTACTCCCGCTCTGGACCACGGGTTTCAGATCCATATTCCGAATAGGGAGATATGGGTCCGTAACAAAGTGGTTGTGAGTGGTACTGTTGACATCTACACCGATTGCTCGAAACTGGACGACAGAGTCGGGTGCGGAATCTTCTCCAATAGTCTTGGACTAAGACTCTCCTTTAGACTCCCTGACTACTGCAGAGTCTTTCAAGCCGAGGTAATGGCCATTCTGAAAACATCCGAAATAGCGCTTAGGGACGATCTTTCTGGTCTTGCCATTCGGATATTTTCGAACAGTCAGGCGGCAATCAGGGCGCTTGCTGGTGCATACAGTACATCTAAGCTAGTCCTGAGTTGTCGCTCATTACTGAACACTTTATCGGAGCGATCACAGATTGACCTGATTTGGGTCCCTGGTCACAGGGATATCGAGGGTAACTGTGAAGTCGATGATCTTGCTAAACGGGGCACATTGCTTCTAAACATCTCCTCGCTACCAGACGTTGGAATTTCTCTGGCAACGGTGAAAATGGCAATAAAGAACCACTACCTAAATTTGGCTCGCAAATTATGGGTAGAGGAAAGTTCCTGTTGTGTCTCCAGACAACTGTGGACTATACTGGACCTCAAGCGGACCAGGCAGCTGCTCATACTGGACAGAAAACCCATAAGTATCACGGTCTCGGTACTTACTGGACACTGTCTAATCGGCAGGCATGCTGAAAGACTTGGTCTGCCTTATAATGATTTCTGCCGCAGCTGTTGCTCGGAGGATGAGGAAGAGACCGTAATGCACCTCCTGTGCCACTGCCCATCCCTGGCTCGAAGAAGGCTAAGAATTCTGGGCTCTCCTTTCTTTGGAACTCTTACGGAGCTATCATCTCACTCTATAGGGGACATAGCGAAGTTCATCCGTGAATCCTCATGGTTCTCGTCTGGGTAAAGGGAGTCACGCCGCCTTCTTTGTGGTATCACAACGGGCCATTCGATTGTGTTCAAGTGAGCTTCGTCGCGAGAGGCTGCCACTCCCAACTAACTCACTTTTAAAACATAAACAAACAATTAAAATAATTGTGAAATAATAGTCTTAGCAGTCTATAAAACTTAAGAACAATTCAGGTGACAAAACATACATACATATGTACATTTGTACTATATAACGAGAGACAACAAAGATAATAATACTGAAAAGTTATTTTAATAACTATTTTTTGAAATATATGATTTTTGAACAGCATTTAACAATTACTAGACATATTGTTGCTTGTTTTCGTTGCAAAATTTCCTTCTAATTATCTTAAAACTAAAATATAGGAAAATTTGTTTTTAAACATTTGTTGTAGAGTTCTGTTAACAGCGTTAAAAACTTTGTATCTATAAAATTTTAATGGACAGACAACTGTTCTAGTACCATTATACAGATAAAATTGGCGGAATTCACATTGATATCTTTAGTTTTTCTACGAAATGATATATTATTATGAAATAAAAAGTGTTCTTAAATTGAGCCAAGGTTCTAAGGGACCTCCTCACAAAATTTTATTCAAATCCATTCAGCAGTTTTAACGTGATGCCCTAAAAAGAGCTGTTCAAAACTTTATCTTTTATATCTTTTTTAATTATTTTGAGCCTTTAAAAGGGCTTTTAAAGGTTTATATTACATTTTTTCTAAAATCTTTTAAAGCCCTCACAAAACATATTGTATTAATAATAAAGTTATAAATATTTCATTTTCAGCAAATACCAATTTCTGTCAATTACTTACCAGCCAAACAAATTTAAGATGTATGTAAGTGCCTGTAAAAGAAAAACCCAATTGTTCTATTAAAAAACTAGTAGGTACACATTTTATTTTCAGCCAGCACTTACCAATTTATGTCCAGTTCTGCCAATTTTCTTTCAAAGAAGCTAAATGTTCTCCTTTGTAGCTAAGTATCTGTGGACAAAAAAAAAAAAAAAAATTGTGTTATTAAAAAACTAATGCATATTTAATTTCAAACCTATACTTACCTATTTCTGTTCGATTCTGTCAATTTTCCACCAGCATAAGAATAATTCTAGTGTTAGGTAAGTGCCTGTAAAAGAAATGTATTAACCAAACAAACTAATGCACATTCTGTTTTCAGGCATTTTGGGTCCTGTTCTGCCAGTTGTCCGTCCACCGGGCAAACAATTAATTTCCATTTGAAGGTAAGTTCCTGTAAAAATCACATTGTTCTTATAAAAAACTAAATTACTTTTTATTTTCAGCAAAACTTACCATTTTGGATCCTGTTCTGACAGTTGTCCGTCCACAGGGCAAATAAATCATTTCATTTGAAGGTAAGTTCCTGTAAAAATCACATTGTGTGTATAAAAAAACAAAATCACTTTTTTTTCAGCAAATCTTACCATTTTCGGTCCTGTTTTGCCAGTTGTCCGTCCACCGGGCAAACAAATCATTTCCATTGAAAGGTAAGTTCCTGTACAAAAAAGAATATGCATTAATGAAACCTATTTATCTATCTATTATGCTTTCAGCTAATTACTTCCAATTTGCCACCAGTCAATATTTACGAATTTGCCGTAAAATAATCAAATTTCATTAACTTTTTCAACTAATGTTTTTGTTTATTTTGTGTGTATCGTCCATGATTTTGTAGCTTTCATTAGTTTCTTGTGTATTTGTTGAGGTAAGAATTGTATATATAGTTGCTTGTTTTTTCGCATTATTTTTGAGGATGCCACTTTTTTATTTTCTTTCTCATATTTAGGGGTTAATCGCATATGATAAGTTACTATTTAAACGTCAGTGTTGAGGAGTCTGGTTATGTCTGTGGTTACCAATTAAACTAAATCAGCCTGTATGGCCGTCGCTTTTATATACTAAATCTTACGGAGTTCTTGAATATAATAGAACTATACCGCTATCTATTATGTAGTAAAATATTCCTTAATTTCGCATTTATCATACATGCTGTGTAGTAAAGACCTGCGCCAAACGGCTAATAGCCGGCTTACAGCAGCCGCCGGATGTTTTGGTTAGCGGCCGCCGCCAACATTTTTTGAGCTAAAATTTGGCTATAATTTAGCCGCCGACGTTAAGGTACACTTTTACCCGACTTCAAAAAACGAAAAAGGTTTCAATAAAAAAAAATGTTAGTGTTTTTTATGTCTGAAACCAGCTTTAAGGCTGGTTCAATTAAAAGTCAAGAATTTAAAAGCTTAAAACTGTACCGATAAAACACAAAGTCTTGTTATACAAAATGGGGAGAATATTTAACTATAACAAGGCAACTATAGAACAAGTTTAATATTATAAACAAATTTCGTAAATCTTAGCGTTAAATTTTGACATGTATGCCGTTTATGTTTAACGAATTTATATAAAGTGAATATAAATAACTGACTCATAACTATTTTGCATGAAATTTCGTGAAAATGGTGCATACGACGATCAAACTCGTTCATTATTGTCAGAATAATTTAATAAAACAGATTTGCACAAAAAAATCTATAAAATAATTTTTTTATAAAGTGATTTATTTTATAAACAAATTAATAACTGGGGTCTAATTACCGCATATGATATCGTGTGTACTATTGTATGGAATAATATTTCAATACGTGTTGATTAAGCTAAACATCGAATACGATATGTATCGAATCGTAATTTTTAAGAAAATGTAATAGATTAATAACATATGTTTAGTGTCAAAGAATTAAAATAATAGTAAAAGCAGAAAATTATACTCATTTGTGTCAAAAAATTCATTTTAGAACAAATAACTGAAAACTTGATTCCTAGATATTAAATGTTATCATTCCAAATTACGATACTTTTTATTCGATATTGAGTGCCATATACCAATATGAAAAATTAATAGAAATTTTACTCAACATCAGACGCGGTGATTAGACCCCTGGTTTTTAATTTATATGGAAAAACTAAAAGCCAGATAATAAATGGAAGTCTTTACTTTAAAGCAGCTATCAGACGATCAAACTTTGTTTGTGAGCATGGCCTGATAACATGCCATCAAACTCGTGTAATAGGATAAATTTCGTGTTTGTCAGCGGCGCTGGATACATTTTCTGATATTTTGTGTTTGCTATCATGCCATCATACTCGTTTAAGAGCGTGTTTGTCAAACACAGTGTAAATTTATTTTGTGTTTTTGTAAGGGAACAGTAAAGTCGCTTGTCTAGAGCGCACGAGTTACATATAAGTAATATTGCGAAATTTTTTAAAGTAATAGGTAAATGATAAAATTAAAATTAAAATTTTATTAATTGCTGATGCACAACTTGCACTTTTATATTTTTATCTTTTAAGTTTTCGTTTATGCAGACAGAATTCCAACTAATTTATGTTAAATGCCTTACTGTTTATTTATTTAAATAAATTTTGAAGGTTCAAACAAGCCGGTTATTTGTATGAGCATTACAAATAAAGAATAGCTGATAAAACATCGGCGCAGGTCTCTGCTGTGTTGTCATTTTTGTCTAGTTGTTATGCAAAGCAGGTGTTTGTTTACATTTCGCTTTGTGTAAGTTGTTTTTGTTTTGTGACCAAGAAGCGTTGTAGAAACTTCTAGCTTTCTGAACAGGTAAAATAGGCCATTTCGTTTTACTCTCGTGACAATTTTCATTTATTCACCTTATGGCTTAAATTTCCAACTCGCTGTCTCACTACAAAGGGTCAATTAAAAATCTTTAGGACATAAGTTTATGCTTTTACACTCACGAGATAAAAGACTTCAAAATTTTAAGGTGGCTTTATTTGGTCTACCTTGATTAAAAACTGAAATAATTGGGGATGAATATGTTAAGAAGCACAATATAAGGTCAGTAAGTAAGTGTTAAGGAAATCACAACAAAACGAAAAGACCATATCGGGGATATAAAGGTTCTACTCAATGTGTCAAATGTTTAATGGTAACGGTGCTAGGAACTGTAACCGAGTTACAAGCTATAGTGTTGCTCTAAAATAAGAAATTCGAAATAACAACTGTGATATTAGAATAAGCAGTGCAATGTTTAAATGACAATTGTAAAATTGTTTTGATTGTTTATTTTTAAATGTGATATATCTTAAATTTATTATAAGTTCTTATTGTTGTTTTTGTATAATAACATAATAATCTAATAATTTTATTAAATATAGACGAAAAATCCCTTGAAAAATCAACAAAAAATTGGCGAAGCGTCGGGATAAAAAATATAATACATCTTCTTACATTTATTTTCATTAGAACCAATTAGCTTAATAAAACAACAAAATAAATAGAACATAATTGGTTTAGTGTCATATCGATGTTATAAGTATTATCTTCGACTTGATCAATGTCGTGGCACTTAATTTCGTTCACTACTCAGTCTCTAATGAATGGACAATCAGCTTGATTGTACAAAGGAGCAGAAATTGTTTTTAATTAAAAACGTAAATTGATAAAACATAAGGAAAATGGTCTAAATTCAAAATATTTGAAAGGGATTTCAATGCCGAAAAATGTATACATGAGTTCGATAGCATAATGTCTACTGTAGAAGGTTAAAAATAAAAATATTTTCACCAAACCTGGTGAAGGAGTCTGGGTAATATAGAAAATAGTTAGATACAACACAAAGTTTATAAAGTACTTTAGCGGAGAGTTGTTTAAAACACAGTTTCAAAAAAAGACAACTAAGAAATTAGTAAATTTAAGTCAGATCTAAAGTTTGTAGTTTAAATTGGGTTATACGAAGAAGTAAGAACAACTGATCGTCTGTTTATAAAAACTTGTATAGAAATATTCTTTATACTATATGTTTTAATTTTTGGCAATAACTTATGTCCTTTATTTCTTTTTACCGATTTTATAGTTATTAGTTTTAATAGTCATAAATACTAATAATAATTTGTGTGTGAAGTTTAATAAAAAATTTGAATATTAAAACTTTTTATAATATTACAGTTTAAAATGAAAATTTAACCTCAAAAACGGTGAACTGGTAATACAGGCATAAAATTATAAAAGTCTTTAGTGCGAACTTTTAAATTACAATGATTTGAGAACAAAGTTTTTCATCGCAAAAATCAAAACGGTCAATCAAGAGCAATAATGTGTGCCAACACATCGTTTTAATTTACCTTTAAACGTTTTAAAACATAATTTTATTAAATATAAATATATAAAAAAAACGCTTATCTTTACAACACGAAATAAAATTACATCTGAAGCAATTATTAACGCCTATATTAAAAAAAAATTATCCAAAAAAAAAAACGAATACTAAACAATTTTTTAAACTGATATAAAACCTTACTTTTGCTAACCCTTTGAGTACATTTGACGAGTGAGACTCGTCATCTGTTTACTTGAGCGAAGTTTCGGTGAACGAGTCTCACTCGTTATCTGAATTTGATAAGTAGGCGTTGATTTTTGCGACACCACCGTTTGTTGGCGTTGATCGTAAACAATTGCCTAACGTTTTTTTCGACATCTTACAGTTGCAAATAAGGTTAATTCCATTTATTATCATTTTATCCGTTTTTTATACTCTATTCATATTAATCCATATAGCAAATAATTAAATCCTTTCTATATGCATAAAAGTCTCTAAATAATTCAGTACTTTCTTTGGTATTAATTAATGAAACATTTTAACAAATAATATTTTTTTCTTTTTGCTGCCTACCCTATTAGTTTATCGCTTAAAACCCAACAAAAAAGAGCTTCCTGAGGTTGTTAATATTACAAAAAACTAATAATTCCCTCTGCTTGAACTAATGTTGTTTGCGTGGATTTTGATTATAGAACAGAAATTTATCTAAAAAACACTGCCCTCTATAAAAATATATAGAAGAATATACAAAAGAAACCAAAGTTATAATCACCCTAGTCAACTTTTAGGCGCTATTATATAACAGATTAAGCCGCGGCTAAAAAATTAAATATCCTATAAAAATAAAAAACTAATCTGTTAAAACAAAAAAAAAAAAAAAACAAAAACAAAAAAAAAACAAATCTACAAACATATAAATCAATAACTAACTTAACGCTACGAGTAAATTTTTTACACGCTTAACTAATTTTCTTTAACATTTTAGTTATTTTTTTCATACATATATCCTTTAAAATTCTGTTATTTTGTTTGAAATTATTCTTTTTTTCTGTTTCTTAAAATTATTTAAACTTAAAATGTATTTTTTTTTATTTAATGGCTCAAAGTTCATAAAAATTATTATTAAGTGAAAATTACTTTTTTTCAATTCCTTTCCTTATCCTGTTTGTTTAAGTATTTCAAATAAAAAAGGTGTTACCTGGCTTGTTTGTTGGCATGTAGGTTGTACTTATCGGTTTCTTTATGTCCTGAAGAAACTTCTTTATTTTCTTTTTATTCTAGGACATAGCACTCACTATTCTGCAAGGGTCTTATAGCCAGGTCTTATTTTATGCGCTGATTTCCTGTTTTCGTCACTCAAAATAAATCAGGTCCTGCAATTACCAAGATTTTCTGTCCTTATAATCGCAAACAAAACCAATTGCACAAAGTTAATGAATGCTTTTTCTAAATTTGTTCACACTTAACACTTTGAAAGAGAAGACACTTCTGATCTAGCGAAACTTTTTAGCTTTCCCATTTTCCTAAAGTTTCTTCAACTTTTCGAAATCGCCTAAAAATTTTTACTACCGCTCGTCCATATTTTTTTTCTATTTCGTATTATCGCAAATATTCTACCTTGCCTCAACTCGCCTTAATTCAACTTTTCCAGAACATATAATTTTTAACAAAACAAAAAAAACTACTTTGATTAATTAATTTTTTTCCTTTCAGATTCCCATCCACCAGGCGATAATTTACATGATCATTTTATACGATAATGAATGGAAAATACAACCCTGTTATTGAAGTTGCCAGCATACATTAGTTTCACTACTATTACACTAGCAATAATTCTTCGCAACTGTATCAGATGTAATAAGTAAACTAAACATAGCTAGAGCTGACAAAAACAAAACAAATCAAAACAAAGTAAAAGCAGAAAAATTAAATATCAAAGCGCGTAGTTAAGTGTAAGCAAGAGAAAGAAAAACTATGAATAATAATAATAATTAATCAATGTTAAAAAAATAATTCATAATCGGTTCAAAAATAAACATTAAACAAAGGTGAAAAGTGTGTCAAGCTTGCATCTATCTATTAGCCAGCTTTTGGAATGCATTGGACAATATTTAAAAGAAAATAACTAAAAAACAAACAAACATAAAGGCTTAAAAGCATGTGTTTGTTAATATATATTTGGTTTATATTGTGCGGTAACCTCGTTTAGACGCAATACAAAGCCAATAATTAATTTATGACACTATTGTGCTACATAATAAAACATTTAGTACTTTGTAACAAAAGACTTTATTATCTATGGTTAACAAATACGACGATATTTTTAACTTTATTAAGCAAATTATGATCACGGAAGTTTTTATTTCCCGGGAAACGGAAAATAATTATCGCATTCACGGGATTTCCCGGTTCCCGGCAAAAAAGCAATTCTTGAAGAATACAAGTTTATTCAAAGAAAATTCAAAGTTTTATTAAAATATAAACAAACAATAAAAATAATTGTGAAATAATAGTTTAAACAGTTTATAAAACATAAAAACAATTCAAGTTACAAAACATATTGTACATATGTACATTTGTTCTATATAACGATAGATAACAAATATAAAAATTAAAAAGTATTTTATTAACTATCTTTTTAAATATATGATTTTTTAACTGCATTTAACAATTACTAGACATACTGTTGCTTGTTTTCGTTGCAAAATTTCCTTCGAATAACTAAAATCCTTTTTAAACAAATTAGTAAACAATAAACAAAACAAACAAATTACTGACAACTGTTCTGGTACTATTATACCGATAAAAATGGCGGACTTCAGATTGGTATCTCTAGCATTTCCACGAAATGACAAAAATTTGTCTTTAATTGAGCCAAGGTTCTATGGGACCTCCTCACAAAATTTTATACAAATCTATTCAGCAGTTTTAACGTGATGCGAACAAAGACAGACAGGCAAAAATTCTTAAAATAAGTGTTTTGTATTTCAAATCGATTACTGTTTACACCAACATCAAAATTTTTAAAATACATTAAATCGTAAAAATACTAAATCTAGGTGTAGTGTTACGTTCTTTTAATTTATAAAAAGCTTTATTTATTAGGTTCTTTTTTTGCAAAATAATTACACACAACTTTTACTACTTTAATTAAATTACACAATTAACTTAGACGTTTATTTACTTATTCGTGATTATTAAACAAAAAATACACAATGGCAATCTTACCAACTTTGTAATGGATAACACAGATGTATTACAAGATCTTTACTAGATGACGTTAACAATTAAAATAAATCAGCTTGTATGGCCGTCGCCTTTATCTACCAAATTTTAAGGGGTTCTTGCATATACTAGATTGATACCGCCATCTATTATGTAGTATAATATGCCTTTATTTCTCATTTATTATACATGCTGTGTAGCAAAGACTTGCGCCGAAGGGCTAATAGCCGGATTACAGCCACCGCCGAAGGTTTTGGATAGCGGCCGACACCAACATTTTTTCAGCTAAAATTTGGCTATAATTTAGCCGTCGACGTTAAGTTACACCTTTTACCCGACTTCAAAAAACGAAAAAAGTTATTAATCAATTTCTTATGTTAGTGTTTCTTATGTCTGAAACCAGCTTACAGGCTGGTCCAATTAACAGTCAAGAATTTAAAAACTAAAAACTGTAAACTGTGTAAATCTTACCGTTAAATTTTGAAATGTATACGGTTTATGTTTAACAAATTTATATAAAGTGAATTTAAATAACGGAAATTAACGCCTGAAATTTTGTGTGTCAGAATAATAAAATAAAACAGATTTGCACAAAAAATCTCTAAAATAATTTTATTATAAACTGATTTATTTTATAAACAGATTTCTAACTGGATTCTAATCACTGCATTTGATATCGAGTGTACTATTCTATCGAATAATATTTCGATACGTATCGAGCAAGCTAAACATCGCATACGATATGTATCAAATCGTAATTTTTAAGAAAATGTAATAGATTTATAACAAATGTTTATTGTCAAAGAATTAAAATAATAGTAAAAGCAGAAAATTTCACTAATTTGTGCCAAATAATTCATTTTAGAAAAAATAACTGAACTTGATTCCTAGACAACAAATGTTATCATTACAAATTACGATACTTTTTATTCGATATGATACCAAAACGAAAAATTACGAGGGATTTTACTCGATATCGGATTCTGTGATTAGACCCCTGGCTTATTATTTATATGGGAAAACTATTAGTCAGATAATAAATGGAAGTCTTTATTTTTAAGCGGCTATTAGAAGATCAAACTTTGTTTGTGAGCATGGCCTGATGACATGCCATGAAACTCGGGTAATAGGGTAAATTTCGTGTTTGTCAGCGGCACTGGATGAAATTTTTGGATATTTTGTGTTTGCTATCATGCCATCATACTCGTTCAATTGCGTGTTTGTCAAACACAGTGTAAATTTCATTTATGTTTTTGTAAGGGAACAGTAAAGATCGCTTGTCTAGAGCGCACGAGTTACATATAAGTAATATTGAGAAATTTTTCAAGTAATAGGTAAATGATATTACACTTAAAATCTTGATATTTCCTGATGCAAGACTTGCACTTTTATATTTTCGTTAATACAGACAGAATTCCAACTAATATATGTTAAAAAAATAAATAAATAAAAAACTTAACAATTTAAAACTTGCTTTAGTATACTACAATAAGTTAAAAATATTTTTAAAATTATGCAAATTTGAATATAAATAGGCTTAATTTAATTTGTAAGTATAGTTTTTAATTTTACCTTCTTCTGTTAACGTCAAAATAAAATATTAAATAAAAAAAATTAAATAATATATATTTTTTTAATAACTGAATAAAGTTATTTAATTCGCGTTTTAAAAGAATTTATTGAAGTATATGAAAGTTTGCCGGAATTGTCGCAAATAAAAAGTGGTGTTTATAATAATAGAAATTTAAAACAAAATTCTAATGAAAAACTTTTTAAAAAATTAAACAAAATGCAACAACTGAAGTTGTAAAATAAAACAAACATTTTGTAGCTTATTCATGCGCCTTCAGGAACACGAACTTCACTACTAAGTATCTGCTTACGGACTGATGTTTGACAAATTTAGCATGATAGTGAAATAGCAAAACAATCTCTCTCATCAAGCCCTGCTCACAGGCAGTTTGACCGTCTAATAGCCGCTTTATGTCCGCTATAGTAAAACTAATACATATAATTAAAGTCTAAAATGGGCGTTATATGTTGTTACGAATGTATTAACTTATCCGCTTTTTCGGTGATTAGCGTAGAGAAGATTGAAAACGAATGCTAACGTATTACCTCCTTTTACATTAAAAATTTGTATTTGCCCCTCTGTTTCGTAGTTGTTGTTTTTGTCAAGAATATTTTTTTCTATTTATGTTGCATCTGATTTATTGGGTAGAATATTGTGACCGATTTTGGATCCTATGCTCGGGTATAATAATAGAACGAAAAAATGAAATGATTACATCTAAAATTATATATCCAACTTGTTATAAGTGGTTTATTTCAATAAATGAGATTTGTTGATATTTTACTTGGTGTCCACAAGAAGCAGATTTTAATTCTAAATTTATATGAAAATAAAAATTTATCTCTTAGTCTTGAAAAAATGCAATTTTTACCAATAAAAACTTATTTTTATTAAAGTTAAGTATATTTAGACACTACTACCTAATTTACAAACAAGAGGAATTTTTTTTTATAATATCTATGAATATTGCCAAGGTTGCTTCCTACATATTATGTATATTGTTACATGCCCTAACGAACCTAAGCGATTTATTTTGGTTAGTTCAGATTACTCGAAGACTTACGTGACGGATGATCTCAACCCTCGTTCAGGCCTAGGACAAGCAGCAATTATTCCACACTAAACAAAAAAAAAAAATTGACAACACTACTACAAATGAACACTTCACCTAGGGAAGTTAGATCTTTCTTTAAGCCGCCCAAATCCCAACCACGGCCATCTCCATTTCCGGCAAAATTTTTAATGACCCCACAAAACAACTTTGGTGTTTGTTGAAAATTTTAACTTCCCAATACAAAAAGTTCTTGCGATTTATGTTTTGATGATTACTTTATATACAGTGATTGAATCTTTTATGCCAAAGTATATTATTTAATTAACTGTCTATAGGTTTGCACGGTTTATGCATTTTAATTTTTAAATTTTGTTTGACACTAATCTTGTGCACTTTCTTAAACTATTCAAATTTGTATCAGTAGGTATGTGGTTGAAATTTTTTCTTTTATAAATCCGTTTCTTTTTTAAATTGGAGCTTCAAATGAGGTCTTGTTTTTCACAAAATAATTATTTGTTTTTTCTCAATTTCAAAAGTTTTAAAATTCTTTGCTTATGTTAATTTTATTAATTTTCTTTTGGCCAAGTTCACGACAAACAATAAATTAAAAAAAAACTCCTTTTTACTTATCACCACATTCAAGCACTTCAGACTTAAGACATTAAAATACTTAAGACAGTTTTGGTTACACCAAATAATCCTTTTAATCGACACACCACAAAAAGCCCTTTTTCCTACTCATCTTTTGCTTTTATACCTTTTCAATTTTAATTATAACCCGTTACTTTTCCATAATTCTAGTAATTTCTAAGAAAATCGTTCGATCTCTTTCGGCAAGCTTTTTCCCTAACTTCTATCATATTTTCTGTACACTGAACCCCTGAGCTTTATTTTAAAGTTCATGAGCACTACATCAGGTGGGTAAAGTTCTATAGCCGATCATAGATACTATGAGCTTTAATGATTGAAAATGTCAATGTGCTCAAATAAAATAAAAACAGTATTACCCAGTATTCTACAGCACAATGCTTCTCTCTATTTTCATTGATAAATCTGACATACTTTTACAAAACCATAAATATACAATGTAAACAAACAATGACAGGAGATTTTTATTACCACAAAATTAACACACGAGGGAAGTAAAAATAGCGAAATTTAATTAAATTGATTTAAAATTTATCTAATGATAACATTAATATTTTTTTTTTTCTTTTTAGCATCGATCTGTGGACAACTGGTGTATTGGTAGAAGGTGATGTATCGTTTCTCTCTTTTAATAACACAAAACTTTTGCACCGAGAATTTATGGGTTACCAAAGATACACAAGGACGATGTACCGCTAAGACCTATAGTTTCATCGGTTCAAGTCCCCTGTTATCAACTTAACAATTACATAGGACGGATACTAAAGAACATAGTATCGGAAAAATATAATATTAAAAACTCAATAGAACTAAAAAATCAATTGAGAAATTTAACACTGAGTTCGGAACATACCCTAGTTTCGTTTGATGTTGTTTCACTCTTCACGAATATTCCGATTCAAACAGCCATCAAAAATATAATGGAAAAATGGAGCATCATAAGAAATCATACCACTATACCCCGTTCTAAATTTCTTGACATTCTAAAATTTTGCTTATATGACAACAACTATTTTATGTATAACAAAAATATTTATAATCAAATATTTGGTATGCCTATGGGAAACCCTCTCTCTCCCACTATCGCCGATATTGTTCTGGATAACTTATTGGACGAAGCATTGGCTGAATTAAATAACAAAAACATCAAAATAAAATACGTTACAAAATACGTAGATGACTTTTTAGTTGTGATTAACATTGACGACAAAGATGAGATTCTGAACACACTAAATGGATATCATCCGAAAATTAATTTCACTATTGAAATAGAAAAATAGGACAAACTTACATATCTTGAGACAATATTACACAGGAAAAACAATAGAATTATTTTTGATTGGTATACGAAAGATATATCATCAGGCCGGATCATGAACTACAATGCAACACAACCAAAATCACAAATAATAAATACAGATAAAAATTTTATAAGTAGAGTACTTAAAATAAGTGATACACAATTTCACAATACAAACATACAAAAAATTATAAAAATACTAAAAGATAATAGCTTTCCCCTCTTCTTAATTAATTTATTACTAAAACAACACAAAAATAGACAAAATACCAATAATGACAATCACAACAGAAAAGAAGAACAATTTTACAGCATTAAATATATACCCGGCCTATCAGACAATAATAACATTAAAAACATAATAAACAAAAGTACCATTAATCTGGCATATAAACCAAATAAAACATTAAGCGCGATTTTTACAAATACAAAAACCCCAATTGACAAATTACAACAAAATAATGTGGTATATGAAATCCCATGTAAAGGCAATACTGAAAACAGCTGTGATCTTGTTTATATTGGTACAACTAAAAGAAGCTTGGAAACGAGAATACATGAACACAAAGCAGACATAAATAAAAACAAAGAAAGCACTGCACTATCAAAACATATAACACAAACAAAGCATGTACCAGATTTTGACAACATAAAAATTCTAAACAAGGAAAGCAACGAAAGAAAACGATACACAACTGAAAGTCTAAGAATTCAAGAGAAAATAAATAGAACTATGAACAGAAAGGAAGACACAGACAATTTAAGTGCGGTTTACAGTGTTTTAATAAAAAAATAATAAAGATAAATTTAAGTTTAATTATATAAATAATAAAAAAAACATGTATATTTATGTATATTCAGCCATGTCACAGAACAAAATTCCGTTCGGAAGTGGAATTGATTCCGTGTTTTGCTTCTATAGAAAACGTAAAACGAAAAAAAATTTCGGAATGAAACCACTTTCAGTTTGCTATGTGGAATTGTTATTTTAAGCATTTTGTTAACAGAAAAACCATTCGAAACATTATTTTATAGGTAAGGCCATTCTTTACCTTACTTATTGATCCAAAATAGATTTATTTTAATATGATGTTAATAAAAAAAATTAACTTTTTCTTAATCCTTTATGAAAAACAAAAAAATAAACGGAATTTGTTTAAAAGATTTGCCGTACTTTTATTCTTTTTCAAAAAATTTCTTAGTAACAGCACTCAAAGAATATTGCTTCTATTTTCTTCTGCTGTTGCAATTAGAGATTTTCCGGGCATGTTTGATATTTTTATTTTAACTTTTTTAGCAATTCGCACTGAAACACAAATATTTCTTGAATTTTTATTGTTTTTTGAATTCCGCTCTTTTTTGTTTTGCTACATTCGTTGTTATGTTGCCATATTTTGCACAAACATAAGTGATTTTGAACTTTCTTCGGTTTACTAAAACCGAACGGAATCTATAGAAGCTAAAACCATTTCGATCGGAATAGTAAATTCGGAATCATTCCAATTCCGAACGGAATTTGTGACATGCCTGATTGATGTTTTTTTAAATAAATTTTCAAAAATAGAAAAAAATCCCCTGAAGAAGTGAACAAAAAATTCACGAAACGTCGGGAGAAATTATGTAATAAAAAGTGCATTTTTATTGACATAGCGAATGTTAGGTCCAACAAGCTTAAAATAAGAAACAGTAAACAATACAAAACTTTAAACTTTTTATTTTTTTTCAGGTTACTTTCAAATGAGCATTGTAATATGTATTTGTGGTTTTGCTCAGCCGCCAGCAACATTCAGTGGCTAATGTTTCCATCGCGGTTGGCCATCCGCAAACGCGAAAAGATGAAACAAAATCATGGACATAAAAAAACACAATCATAAAAAAAACATATTAAAACCGGGACTTGGGTCGGAGGTGGTTACTCCAAATTACAAGAGACCCCTCCCCTCTTTTAAGTGAATAAGGGACTCGAGGTTCTAGGCATATTTGGCCCCCCCCCCCCCCGACGCTTCTCTTAGGATCCGCCACGCAAAAATTTTTTTCGCCATTGACTTGGCAATAAAAATTTATGGACAAGGATCTAAATTAAAAAAAACAAATAATGTATACAAATTTTAATATCATAAGGGATGTAAGTCGCACGCAACAAAACACTAGGTATGAAGACGATTGCAGATATGCATGGTGTGCGTGGGTTTTATTTCCAATTGCGTTAGTCTGAGCGTAACTGATATCCAACGTGGGGAACTCCTACACCCTGAGACCTGGCCTGCTTTAAAAATGTTTGCCTTCATTTACGCTCTCTCCACCTGGATTTATGAGATATTACACTGAAAGACAGGTAACTATTCCATGGCAATGTCTAGCATTTCGCAGCTATACAATCAGGTACTACATGAAATATTCGGACGACACTTATAAAATGAAACATATTGTACGTAAAATTTGTATCCATTATGTTTCATCGCTATACGGTTCCTAATCCTAATATTGCACTTCAATCTGATTGTATCACAGGTAAGAAAAATTTTCACTATTGCACGCTTCACATTTTTATATCTTTGGCATGGTAAATCCCAATTGGTTTTCCTTGAAGGTCCTCTAGTTCGACCATATTATTTCCCACAGGCCGCAATACCCGACATTTTAAAAATTTTTAAAAAACTTTTCATTTTTGTTTTTTCGAAATCACTACGTACCACATTTCATCGATACACTTCTTGACCAGGTATAAACTTGATTTTTCTGGCTCTCCTATTATAGCATTGTGCTGAGCGATTATAAGCCTCATGCATGTTATCACGGATCTTCTCCGTTAACAACGCAAGTTGTCACTGTTGTGTAGACTTTTAACCTCATGATCTGCTAATAATAATTTTCTAGCAATCTTGTAATCATTTCCGCTGGTGTACATATGATACCCAAATAAAGCGAAAAATAGGGTAACTCCAGTTGCCGAGTGGACCGAATTTCTTAGAGCGCACTCTATCTCAATCTCTGTGATCCTCCTTCAGATATGCTCTAATTGCCGACAAGGCTGACTGATTGACCCTTTCGGCCGCGTTGGCTTGTGGAGAGCAAAAAGCATTTTAAATATGTGTGATCTTGTAGGTTTGAAGCATTTTTGCGAAATTTGCTGAGACGAACTGTGCACCGTCGTCACTATGATTTGTTTCAGGGACTGCGAACTTGTGACAAATTTCTTGTATCAAGAATTGTATTACATTGTTTGTTGTTGCTTCGCGCATGGCCTTAAAAAAGAAAATTTGGTGAAGTAATCCACCACTATAAAAATGTAACTGTTTCCGCCTCTCGACCTCGGATATTTTCCTAGGAAATCGTTATAAAGCTTTTGAAATGGTCATTCTGTAACTACCTCTTGACCAATTTCAGGCATAAGATTTTGCTTAGGGGATTTTGTTTCCTTGCAGACTCTACATGATTTGACGAATTCTCTAATTTGGATTGTCATCCTTGGCCAGTAAAAAACGCTTAACTTTTTCAATGGTCTTTTCTGAACCACAATGTGCAACGTGTGCTTTTTCTATTACCTTTGTTGTTAATGCTGATGGGATTTACAACTTCCATTGTATTTGTTCATTAAAATCCGATTGAAAATTTAATCTTTTAAAAATCAGTCCATCTCTGACCTGTATATCTGGTAATTTCGATTGATTTTCAATGATTTGTTTTTCTAAGTCTACGTACTCGCTATTTTCAAATTCGTTTTTTCAATATCTAGTAGCTGTTCTATGGTTAATTCGTTAATTGAGGCTTTTGTTGGAAATCTTGACAGCATGTCTGCGATGACATTTTCCAAACCTTTACGATGTTCAATGTTAAAATTATATGCCTGCAGTTGCAATGACCATTGTGCAAGTCTTCCGCTGAGATCCTTCAGATTCATCAGCCACTTAAGGCTGGCGTGATCTGTTATAACTGTAAATGGCATTAACTCGACATAAGGTCTAAACTTTTTTGTGGCCATTACAGCAGCGAAGCATTCCTTCTTCGTAACACTGAAATTCCTCTGATGAGTATTCAACTTTTGAAAATAATACGCTATCGGGTTTCCTACTCGCTCATCATTATATATATTATTATATTGAAACCATAATCAGAGGCGTCGCACTGAATATAAAAATGCTTTGAAAAGTCTGCGTTTTTTTAAAACAGGTGAAGACGTCAATGCATTTTTAAGGTTTTCGAAAGCTTGTATAGCTTCTGGGGCTATACTGAACTTTTGCGACTTTTTTAAGGTTTCGGTCAGCGGACCTGAAATTGTGGCAAAGTCCTTAACGAACCGCCTGTACCAGCCTGCGGTCCCTAAAAAACTTCGAACATCCCTAGTGTTTTTGGGCAATTTAATGCTTTGTATAGCTAACACCTTTTCTGGGTCAGTTTTTAAAACGCCACCACCAATTATAAACCCTAAATATTTGAGTTCTTGAAAACAAAACTGTGATTTTTTTAAGCCTATCGTTAATCTAGCCTCACTTAGACATTTTGAAACTTCTCGTAGTATATTTAAATGCTCATCAAAATCTTTTGATATTATTGTTCTTCAGCCTACTTGGGATTACCTTATTGATGAGTCTACATGATCTTTGTGCCGCATTGCAAAGACCGAATGTGAATGCTGTATACGGCTTGCTCTCTTCATTCAGCTCGATTTGCCAGAATGCATATTTTAAGTCTACACAACTGATAAAGTTGGTATCATCATTCCTACTTAAAATACCATTTATATTTTGTAGCGGGTAGGCGACCTTGATTGTTAGTGCGTTTAATTTTCGAGCATCTAGATAGAACCGGTTTTTCCCTGGTTTACGTATAACAGTTGTGCGATTTATTATTTCCTGTATTGCTGGAGATATAGGGTAATACCTATCTTTCACCGGGACCGCATCTTTTACCAATTTTATTACATGCTTTTCTAAGTGGGTCCTCCCGAAGCCTTTTTCTTCGAATGAATCAAGGCATTTTATTTCATCCTCCATTTGCCTTTGGTCTGTTTTGCTGAGAATGTGAGGTTTAATAGCATATTCCTTTTCGTTATGTACAAAATCCTGTTGCAACTTGTCTACGCTTACTTCTGCCAGATCAAACAACTCCGGAGCTAAATTATACATCTAAAAAAATCTATGCCAAGATACAACTCTTGCTCCAAATCCAGACATAAATACAAACATATTTGTTGTTTTTGCTTCTTAAATTCTACAGAGGCATTTAGTTTGCCCAAGATTCTGTGTTGTTGACCTCCGGCTGTATTTAAACTGGTACACATTGGCATCATTTCAAGACCTGTGTCCAGAATAAATTCCCTACAATTTACCTAATATGCTTACTGTCGCTCCAGTATCTAACAAGCCGGTAACTTCTTTATCATGAACTTTAATTTTTATAAAGATCCTAGGATCGTTCTTATTGTTCTTTGCTCTGTTGATAGATTCTAAAATGCATCTTTTCCTTTTTCGAGGTTCAGCGAACTTCTTAGTTGCAAAATATGCTTAGGTATGTTTTTCACTCGTAATTTGAACTGAAAATGCTAGACCTAATTTTTTTATAGTTTTGCTCTCTAACATCTACCGGAAGATAATGTCTTATTTCTGAAAAGTTATTGTTTAAAAATTTTAGGATTTTTATAACGTTTTGTTTGTTAAACATTTTTATGTCCTAGGGTTTTGCGACTGACGTGAGCCCCAAGCAGTTCCCGCGCCTAATTTGCGGTTTTCCTGTTTACACTCAAGACACTTCGGAGCTACGACATTTGCTCTTCCACAACGACAACAAAATATTTTTCGCTCCATCGATTCGCAATCTCTGAACCCGTGCCCCTCAGTTTGGCAGTTCCAACAAATTAGAGTTCTCTTTTGCAAATTTTCTTTTATTGCTGCTATTTCTTTATATGACTGTTGATCATCGTTTGCTTCATGGCTATCCGCAATTTCGAAACATACTTCATTGACCGCTCTTACAGGGCGTTAAGTATAGGTTGGATTTCTCATCTCCCTTCTTGGAAAATTACGTTCTGCTTCAATGCATTCTATGCGTAATTGCTCCACTGAAGAAACTGAAATTGGGTAAACGATTCTGGCTATATTTTTTTTGACATTTCTATTCAATATTTTCTCCATGTCGAATTCTGGTATCGGTTGCATTAATCTTGAACGTAATTTGTTCATTTCATGAAAGAATTTATCGATGGGCTCATTCACTTGCTGTTTCCTCTCTACGAGATCACGTATAATTTCAAAATTTAAAGTATGATTTTTATACTGGTTCAAGAGCTTTAATCGCAAGGTTGGCTACTTCATCATCCCATGTGTTCGGATACGAAGCCAGTACCAATCTTTTGCTTGGCCTGTTACTAATAGGTGGAAGTTCCTAAGAATTTCCTCCCACAGAATATCGTAATGTGCTTGTAACGTCTCGAAAAATTAAATCTTCTATAGTTATATGATTATTGTTTCCGTCGAATGTTAAGCCCCATTTGTCAATCCAGATCAGTGTTTTCTTAGCGGTTCTTATATTACCATTTGAGTGAGCACTACGTTGGTTCTCTGCCCCTGACGTATCGACAGTGTGAATCGCCGGACTTGGCGAAGCGAAGACAACAGGCTCAGACGAGCGATCTGATATTACTCCAGGATTATTACTCCCTAAATTTTGAAAATGTTGATTTCTATTAATTTCTGAACCCGAAAGACGAACTGAAGCGTTGTGGTTGATGTTCTGCACCCGATTGCCCTAATGACCAAACTTCCTATTTTGAGCTGTTCCAACCGACAATTCTTGCACGACTCTAGACAGATCACTCACTGCTTTTCTTATTTCTGCCAATTCATCTTTCATAATTCTTTTCATATTATCTTCTAATGCCCTTTTGTCTATCACATTCCCGCTTAGAGCGGCATCTCTGACATTCTGCTCATTACTTGTAGTAGCAGCACTAGCTGTTCCCTGTGTAAACTTGGAAAAAGCCGGTGTTCCTGACTCCGGAATACCTCATTGCGTCCCAGCATTTATTGTGTCAGACATATCTATGATATTGGAATTTTCATTATTGTTAGCCATTTCTATCTCGCCTATTTTTCATTGCTTTGACAGTATCTAGTGTCAGCTATTCAAACTGGAGGATACAGGTCTTTTTTTGTTTACATTTTGCGACCTAGTAGTTATATTCACACCTCATTGGCCCTACCTATGGTCGATTTATTTACGGTTAATTTTTCAACCTAAATTATACTAACATAAGCATGAACCAATTTCAGCTCGACGGAAAACCTACCTTGACTGACTGAGCAGATGAAAAGTTTAAGAAATTAACAATAAAATTCTAAATGTAAAACCAAAACAATTAAAATTTAAAATGCAAATATAAAACGATTATGCCAAAGGAGCTAAGTTGAACATAAATCAAAATAAATATATTAAATAAAAGATACCTATAAATTATTTATAAAAAAAATTATTAACGGATGTATTTAAATGGATGTATTTATACGGTAAATACCTAAAACGACAAAAAAAAAATTTTAACCAAAAAAATGTTAATAATAATTTAATAAACTGTAAATAAAAAAGGAAATTAATAAACTTAGGAGTACAAAAATGTAATATATATAACTTTTCTCAAACTAATTTTAAATAATTCAACAGGCTACTTTGTTTATAAATTCATTATTATTTAACTAATCTTTAAAGTTTATAATGTTTTCAGAAAATTTACCAATTTTATTTAATATAATGAGTTTCTCTGTTCAATTATTTTCAGTACAATTTAAGGGGTTTTTTGTTACTTAAGCAGAGCTAAGTTGATGTGTTCAAAAATCAAAATTCAAAAAAAAAAAAAAATTGCTGCTAATAACTATATTTGTGCTCCATTTTCATCACGCAGTTGTCTACGGAATCACTAGAGGCAAAATGAGACTTTCCGGCTCTCACTAACACAGGCTTTTACCCGGGAGGCAGTCGATACTACTCATCATTGCATATTACTCTTTCTTAATACTTTAATAGAGGGTTGGGGCGTTCTATTAGGGAATCCATAATACTCCTAATGATAATCTCTTCACCTCATTATGAACCGGTAGCACTTACCTACTAGCCTCTAAAGAAATTGTGGTTTCTCTTGTACAACTGACTTTCACCCTAGGGAATGAAACGGCTAAAAGTTATCCCGACAAATTTTATCAGATTACTGTTGGATACGCCTTGGTCTATGGATCTACTTTAATTAGGCTATTGTATTGCGTTTCGTTCTTCTACGAAACCATTTTATACTTCTCACCTATTAACGCACGGAATTTCTTCTTTTTTTCATTTGGGGGTCATATTGTTACATGCCCTAACGCACCTAAACGACTTATTTTGGTTAGCTCAGATTACTCGGAGACTTACGGGACGTGTGATCTCAACCCTTATTCAGCCCTACGACAAGCAGCAATTATTCCATACTAAACAAAAAAAAATTGACAACACTACTACAAATGAACACTTCAGCTAGGGAAGTTAGATCTTTTTTTCAGCCGTCCAAACCCACAAAACCGGATATGCACACACTTACCTTCTTAACACATTCCCCTCATAATTATAAATTCTAACGGTCCATATTTCTTTTCCTTTTAAAGCTTACAACTATTTCCTTTTATTAATATATGAAACTTAAATTAACATTACACAATATTCCAAAAAATTTTAATTTAGCAGATAAAACAAAAACAAAAAAAAAAAAAGGGACAAGCTCGACTTTCACTTAATTTCAAACCGATAACAAAATAAATTTCCAAAAAACGTTATTTATTTATTTCCTCGTGACTCAAAATTTTTGGGTAAGATTTCAATTATATTTTAATTTTCAGCATTAATTTTCCTGCCTGAAGGAGATCCCTAAAGTCGGCATGACGCTATTCATCACCTTTGCAAAAAAACAACCCTAAAATCGGTCTCTTAAAAACCTCGGTAAATTCTACACTTTATATTCCTTTTTTCTGATAATGAATCTGTTTAATTTAATGCTTTATTTTATCTTTCTAAGCAAAAATTATTCTTTGTCAAAAAAAAAAAAAAAAAAAAAAAAAAATTGATTTGATATAAACTTATCTTTAATAACAACAAATGCAAATAATTATGTATTACAATTAATAATAAAAAAAAAGCTCCGTTGAACACCATACATCTTCCTCTGGGTTTCAAAGCGGATTATCCCCAAGATACTCTTCCGGACAGCTCTACAACTCGATAATTTGATGACCACACATATGAAGCTTAGAAACAACTTTGGTGTTTGTTGAAAATTTTTTCTTCCCAATAAAAAAAGTTCTGGCGATTTATGTTTTGATGATTACTTTATATACAGTGATTGAATCTTATATGCCAAAGTATGTTATTTAATTAACTGTCTATAAGTTTGCACAGTTTATGCATTTTAATTTTTAAATTTTCTTTAACACTAATCTTGTGCACTTTCTTAAACTGTTCAAATTTGTATCGGTAGGTATGTGGTTGAAATTTTTTCTTTTATAAATCCGTTTGTTCTTTAAATTGGAACTTCAAATGAGGTCTTTTCACAAAATAATTATTTTTTTTTTTCTTTAGTTCAAAAATTTTAAATTTCTTTGCTTTTGTTGATTTTATTAATTTTCTTTTGGCCAAGTTCACGACAAACAATAAATTAAAAAAAAAACTCCTTTTTACTTATCACCACGTTCAAACACTTCATTAAGACATTAAAACACTTACGACAGTTTTGGTTACACTAAATAATCTTTTCAATCGACACACCACAAAAAGCCCTTTTTCCTACTCATATTTTGCTTTTATACCCTTTTCAATTTTAGTTACAACCCGTTACTTTTCCATAATTCTAGCAATTTCTAAGAAAATCGTTCGATCTCTTTCTGCCAGCTTTTTCCCTAATTTCTATCATATTTTCTGTACACTGAACCCCTGAGCGTTATTTAAAAGTTCATGAACACTACATCAGGTGGGTAAAGTACTATAGCCAATAATAGGTACTATGAGCTTTTATGATTAAAAATATCAATGTGCTCAAATCAAATCAAAACAAATACTGCCTTACCCAGTATTCTACAGCACAATGCTTCTCTCTATTCTCATTGATAAATCTGACATTCTTTTACAAAACAATAAATATACAATGTAAACAAACAATGACAGGAGATTTTTATTACCACAAAATTAACACACGAGGGAAGTAAAAACAGCGAAATTAAATTAAATTGATTTAAAATTTTCTAATGATAACATTAAAAAAATTTTTTTTTTCTTTTCAGCATCGATATGTGGACAACTGGTATATTGGTAGAAGGTGATGTATCGTTTCTCTCTTTTAATAACAAAAAACTTTATACTTTTTATTTTTTTCAGGTTACTTTCAAATGAGCATTGTAATATGTATTTGTGGTCTTGCTCAGTCGCCAGCAACATTCAATGGCTAATGTTTCCGTCGCGGTTGGCCATCCGCAAATGCGAAAAGACGGAACAAAATCATGGACATAAAAAAAAACAATCATAAAAAAACATACAAAAACCGGGACTTGGGCCGGAGGTGGTTCCTCCAAATTACAAGAGACCCCCCCCTCTTTTAAGTGAATAAGGGACCCGACGCTTCTCTTAGCATCCGCCGCGCAAAAATTATTGTCGCCATTGACTTGGCTCTAAAAATTTATGGACGAGGATCTAAATTTAAAAAACAAATAATGTATAAACATTTCAATATCATAAGGGAATGTATGCCGCACGCAACAATATCGTCCACGAGTGCAGCTCGTGAAAAAGCTTTTTTCAGTGCAAAGAGGTTAAATTTAAATTTTCTATCTAATTTATTTATGACATAATAAAACATTTAGTACTTTTTAACAAGAGGTTTTAATATCTGCGGTTAACAAATACGACGGTCGTTCTAAGCTTTATTAAGCAAATTATGATCTGCATTTATGCAATACGTGATAACTAGGGCTTGGGATTTTCAGGAATTTTTTATTTCCCGGGAAACGGGAAAAAATTATCGCATTCACGGGATTTCCCGGTTCCCGAAAAAAAGCAATTCTGGAAGAATACAAGTTTATTTAATAAAAATTCATAGTTTTATTAAAACATAAGCAAACAATAAAAATAATTGTGAAATAATAGTTTTAACAGTTTATAAAACTTAAAAATAATTCAGGTGATAAAACATATTGTACATATGTACATTTGTACTATATAACGATAGAGACAAAAATAAAAATATTGAAAAAGTATTTTATTAACTATCTTTTTAAATATATGATTTTTAAATTGCATTTAACAATTACTAGACACACTGTTGCTTGTTTTCGTTGCAAAATTTCCTTCGAATAACTAAAATTCCTTTTTAAACAAATTAGTTAACAATAAAAAAAACAAACAATTACTGACAACTGTTCTGGTACTATTATACCGATAAAATTGGCGGACTTCACATTGTTATCTCTAGTTATTCTACTAAATGACATATTTTTATGAAATAAAAATTTTTCTTTAATTAAGCCAAGGTTCTAAGGGACCTCGTGTATTGGGCAAAGTATGTTACCACATTTTATTACTTTTGATTACTACATTTTTAATTTTCTGAACCCGAAAACCTAGACTGTAAATAAATACACCCCTAGTAAACAATAGCAAACATACATTTTCATATTTTTAAATTCTACGACCTTCCGAATATTACAGTGTTACTTGTTGACATTTACGAATAAATTGTTCCGGTTAATGTATTCTATACATTTTGTCAACAATGTAATCAAACAATCTGACCGTCACTAGTGATGGCTGCGGTAACCCGGTAACAGAATTATCTGGTATATATAGATAGTTGATTTTAGTAATCGATTTCATCTCAATTACTCATATTTGCAAAGCATGGCTTTTTTTCTCAGCAGCCAAATCGTTCTTTCTGCTACGAGAACCTGATTAAAGGCCGTGTCAGATAGAACTTTTTCGCTTTGCGTGACGTTTCAAACTTTGAAAAAAAAGTGTAAAACGCAAGAGGTATGTCACAATAAAAACTTTGACAGCGCTTAATTATTGTTTGTTTACGTTAAAAGTGCATAGTAGTTTTTATATTTTCATTAAAATAATATTAAAAAATGTTATTGGAGGACATATTGGAATTGGTTCTAATCCTTATCTTAATGAATGAAGCATTTTTATATAACTACATGTATACATAAGAATATTAAAATAAACTATTTCCTATAGTTAAAATAATTTGTTACAAATTAATACTAGAAGCCTTTTTCAAAAATAATAAAGGAATAATATTTAATAAAAAAATTACATTTTAAAATACTTACCTCTTTTACTTTAGATTTTGCAAAAAATAATATACAAATGTATAGCAGCTAATTGTCAAAGTGCGCCAAAAGATGAGTGTTGACCAACTTTGCGCTTTGCTTTGCGTTAAAAGTGCTTTATGTGACATGTTTCATATAAGTTCATACATTTTATCTTAAATGTCAAAGCGAATTTGCAACGCAACGCAAAGCAAAAGTTTTATCTGACACGGCCTCAAGCAAGTCGTACTTAAGAACAGTAGGAAAAAGAAGAAAATCAGAAAAAATTAAATTCAGAACCTGTAAACTAATAAAGTTAAGAGCAACACTTTGGTTGGTGAATTTTATTTAGAAAAAACATTGAAAATTATTTCTTTCCTTAATGTAAGAGGGGAAAAAATATCATAGTTATTCTACAACAGTTAAAAACGTTTTAAGTTGCTTAAAACAAAAATATTTCAAATAATTCAAGTCACGTGGGGCGCACGCGGTCCTGAGCAACATCTTAGAAATCTAGCCGAAAAATAAGGTATAGGAGAAGTTTATTTGGTGTCCAGGATCTATGCCCCTAGGTCAACATTTCATTCTACTTACCAGGTAATGTTATCTTTATGCTGTAATTAAAATATAACTGGAAGTAACACTGTTATTATAAGTTACCAGTTTTTACGAAAGTGCATATAAACACTGCGTGTAAATGCAGATTTAAATTACGAGACATTTATAGAGGAGCCGCAAGCTGCTGACCGCAAAACATAAGCTAGTCTAACGCAATTTTTGGTCAATAAAACGGCTTAGTTAGAAGAAACCAGGAGCATACAAAACAACGTATATGTATATTTCCATAATACAAAAAGAATTTTTAACGCAGCAGAAGTTAAGTAAAAAACAAAAAAAAAAAAACAGGTAGTTGTTATATAACTGTATTAACTGTATATATATATATATATATATATATATATATATATATATATATATATATATATATAAAATCAAACAAAAAAAATATAGAAATAGCGATATTTCTTACGTTTCTAAAACTACAATTAATCTAATTCTTAAGCATATATAAACAAAAAAGATTAACATTACTGAATTTGTTTTAAGATTTTTTTTTGCTTGGTTAAAGATTTAACTGCCTAATTATGCCAAGGCATTTTTTTAATCACTTTAAAGTACATTAATGCGCTTAAGCTATTTGTGAACATTTTTTCTAAACCTTTGGCAATCTCAACCGTTTGGAATAAATAGTAAATTAACACAGTCATCTAACTATATAGAACTAATGTGTAACATCATAGTAATAAACGTAAGAGTTATCTAAGTATTAGTTAATAATTTTTTTACAACTCAAGTCAATTAGAAAGTATGCAAATTTTACACCACTGTTAGTTACCTAGTATGTTCGAAGAGGCCTCGGCGACGTCAACTGCATTGTAATTTTTTCTAATTTGGAAATTGAAAACCAAATAAAAAAATAAAAACAAAAGTTAAACTATAAGAAATGTTTTTAGCTTGTGTCAGAGCAGGTTAAACTTAATTAAATTAGTTTTTTTATGTAAATATGAATATAAATCGTGCAGAATTTTAAAACATGAATAAATTTTATAGCATTATGGAAATGTAAGTTTTATTTTCTTGTCTTACGGATGTAAAATGTATTAGGATGAAATTAGGCAGGGTTTCAGCCAAACTTAGCGTCGCTGAAATATTTGGATGGGAGGGTAACGAGACGCTGGGACCAAGAACATCTGGGTACCCAAAACTTGCAATTCGATGCACTTATAATTTTGGACAGTTGTTTACACATATCAGGTAAATTCAGGTTGTTTTTTTTATTTATTTTATTATTTTGGTTTTAAACAGAGGCAAGGGAATTAAAAATTTATTATGTATTACCGTATAAGTTAAGTTTTGAGTTTACGGGATAGCGACAGACAAGAACCCACCCTAAGCAGAATGTGAGCTAGTTACCTTGATAACTCTCAAATCGTCTGGGAAAAGTATCCTGAAAAAAAATTATAGTTATATTAACACCTCCTTAACCGATACATTACGAATAGTAATTGGATTTACCAGCGAACAGAAGTAAATGTTACTTCTAGACAAACGTAATCACTTGTACGTTACAATCCTCACAAAATTTTATTCAAATCCATTCAGCAGTTATAACGTGATGCGAACAAAGACAGACAGGCAAAAATTCTAAAAATAGGTGTTTTGTATTTCAAATCGATTACTGCTTACACCAACATCAAAATTTTTAAAATATATTAAATCGTAAAAATACTAAATCTATGCGTAGTGTTACGTTCTTTTAATTTATAAAAGCTTTATTGCTTTGTGTAATTATTTTGCAAGAAAAGAAGCTAATAATTCTTTTCTTGCAAAATAATTACACACAACTTTTACTACTTAAATTAAATTACACAATTTACTTAGATGCTTATTTACTAGATGACGTTAACAATTAAAATATATCAGCCTGTATGGCCGTCGCTTTTATATACCAAATGTTAAGGGGCTCTTGCATATACTAGTTTGATAC
>OW569403.1:107721578-107724078 GCA_937654795.1 Cistogaster globosa | reverse complement strand
CAATCCATTTATCGCTATCTTTGCTAGAAAGTGCCTGTTCAAGCGATTGTAGTAAGTCTTCATCAACAGCAGTGCACAATTCATTGTACTGCTTTTTTGGTCGTCCGGGCTTACCGGTTCGTAATATTCTTGGTCTACCTGGCCCTATACTTAGCGACTGTTTACTGTTTTCATCTTCTTTATCATCTTCATCGGCCGTATTAAAACTATCATCAAGATTGTCGTCCTCATCGTCATGTTGCTCATTGGTGTTATTTTCAACATTATCAACTGTTTGTTCTGTTTCAAACGTAAGACTCATCAAGTCCTTAGCATTATCGTCTCTGGCTTCGCTTGCGACGTCATCATTTTCAGATATGACTTCGTTAAAAAGAACTACACGATGCTCGAAAACTTTGTGTCTTTTAACGTCGTATAAACGGTATGCTTTCGCCACGTTTGAATAGCCAACCATTATGTATTCATTTCCTTTGGCTTCGAACTTTCATTTAGACCTAGTTTTATCAAGTGCAACAGCACAGCAACCAAAAACTCTTAAATGTCGAACATTTGGCTTTCTCCCAGTCCATGCTTCGTATGGTGTCATGTTCTGAAGATGTCGGGTCGGGCATCTTATGTAAGCTGCGGTGTTCACTGCCTCGGCCCATAAAAATTTTTTGACGTTAGCATGCACCATCATCGATCTCGCCATCTCTACCAGAGTCCTGTTCGCTCGCTCTGATACACCATTCTGCTGCGGCGTATAAGGAACGGTTAGCTGTCGACTGATTCCTTTTCTCTCTAAAAAGTTGTTGAAACTTGAATTTACAAATTCTTTCCCGTTATCAGTTCGTATTGCTTTTATTTTACATCCCGTTTGACGTTCGACCATAGCTTTAAATGTTTTAAATTTCTCAAACACGTCACTTTTGTTTGCAATGAAATATACAAAAATTCTTCTCGACTTGTCGTCTATGAAAGAAACAAAATATTTCGAACCTGCCACAGATTTTTCTCGAAATGGTCCACAAACATCACAATGAACAAGTTCCAATAACTCTTTTGATTTTGTATGTGACTCTTTAGGAAACGGCAAAATATGAATTTTACTCAACATACAAGTTTTACAATCTGTCACATCTGTGTTCTCCAACTTCACGCCATTTACCATGTTTCTATTAGATAGATCAGAAAATGTCCGTATCGATAGTGCCAAACATTAGTATTATCTTTGCGAGAATAAAACAACCTTTGTTTTACATTGTTGTTGAATTCAAACATATTATTTCTTTGCTCAGCTTTCAAAACAATATCTCCGTCTGCTCTCTTAATCGTTGCCCTTTTTGCGTCCAAATGCACAGTCAAACCTCTATCAACAGCTTTGCTTACAGAAATGAAGTTTGCTTGTAGCACCGGAGAGTACAAAACATTTTCAAGTAAAATGTTATAATTATTATGTTTAAGATAAAGATCACCTTTTCCTATCGCGCTTATGTGTTTGTTGCCAGCCAGTGAGATGATCCCGTTGTGCTCTTGAAAATTATGAAACATTTCGCGACTGTTGCACATATGCAATGTGGCTCCACTGTCAACATACCATTTTATACTATCATAAGCTGATGCATCTGTCGCTGCTAGCATTGTCATTGCTTGGCTCTTTTCGTTATTTTTTACCTTTTTACATTTACTAGCGTAGTGACCCGTGGTCCCACACACAAAACATTTACCTTTAAAATTCTTGTTGTTGTTATTTCTCAATCTCTTATCATTTTTGTTAGTGGATGCTCTTGCTGTAAATGCTTGCTGTATTGGTTCCTCTTCTTTTTCACACCGTCTTTTTCCTTCCTCCATAAGCTTCTGCTTTAACACAGGCAATTTAGGGAGATCGTCACGCGTTTCCATTGCTATGACAAAATTATCGAATTCTTTGGGAAGACTTGACAACAACATAATAACGAGAAGCTCCTCCTGAATTTTTATGTTCACTTCTTCTAGTTTCTCTCAGATTTCTGTAAACTCATTTACATGTTGAACTACATTACCATTCTCAGACAACTTCAGGTTAACCAATCTCTTATATAGGAAAACTTTCTGTAATGGACCACGAGGCATATATATCCCTTCCAATTTTTTCCATGCTTCATGAGACGTTGTACAACCACGTATGTACCCCAACTGTCAGTTGTTCAAGGCTTGCTATATATTTCAACAATAATAATAATAATAATAATAATAATAATAATAATAATAATAATAATTATAATAATAATGATAATAATAATATGATAATAATAATAATAATAATAATAATAATAATAATAATAATAATAATAATAATAATAATAATAATAATAATAATAATAATAATAATAATAATAATAATAATAATAATAATAATAATAATAATAATAATAATAATAATAACAATAATAATAATAATAATAATAATAATAATAATAATAATAATAATAAAAATAATAATAATAAAAAAATAATAATAATAATAATAATAATAATAATA